>CM034154.1:245862599-246084420 GCA_019776745.2 Taxus chinensis | reverse complement strand
CCCTGTTGTAATAATTTCGTAGTCAAAACATGTATTAAAAAAAAAACCAATTCTAACCATTCTTATAAAAGAAAATGTATAGAATGGAAAAATGCCAAATCTAATACAAGAAATGAGAATCAACATCTACCCATTTTGAACATTCTCACAAATCCAACATATAGAATCACCATCTTTCCATTCAAACATTCTTTCTTCTCATTATTTATTTATACATTATTTCATCGTCCATGCAAATGAATCTTAACTAAGTTGTGGATGTTTAGCTAAGGCTGGTGGAGGTAATTTTTAGAGCTTCATAGGTTTGGAATGAATTAAGTATTTCCATAATGGATTAAGAGCCACAAAGGTCTTAAGTAGTTCGTGAGAGTCTACACATGCCACGATGGACTAATGTGAAGAAAAAGAGAGAGAGAGGGAGTGTTCTAAGTGTTCTTTAGGTGGATCCATGGTAGCCACGAAGGGTTGTAGAGGTATTAAGGTATATGTAAGTCTATGTGAAGAAACATAGGTTGCAAAAGGTTGCAAAATACTAAGAATGTTACAGAAGACTGTGAAAAGCCAAGGAAAATATGTGGGGGTTTAGTTGAAGCCACATAACAAAGAAAATGAGGATTTTATTATTCCAAAGATGTGTGAAGATTTAATTAACCGGAAAACAAAGGAAAATGAAGCCACAAGGGTCTGATGAGGTTTAGAATGGTTTGTGGATGTCTCAAAGTTGTGGAACAAAAAAGAACGAATCCAAAAAAATAGGGAAATAAAAACCCTAAGTAGTTAAATGTCATCAAACCTAAGCAGTTGAATATCATAAACCCTAAGTAACTTAATAACATCAAACCCAATCTATTATATATTTTGTACAATATACATTTCAATGCATTATTATTTTTATTTTAATTATGATAAATAACAGGGTAAATGACACATATTTGGGGGTGTAGAGGTCTATGATCATTTTAACAACAAATTCAAGGCTCCATGATACTCATGATCCTCTGAGAGAACCTGAAAATTTATGAGGTAAGATCAACCCCAAGAAATTTGGTGACATAGTTTACCATGGGAAGCCCCCTAAATTGTAGAATAGAATTAATAAGGACAAGAAAAATAAGGAGAGAGAAACACCTTTTTATGTAGTAGTGTCAAAGATGGATGCCAAAAAATGTAACTTCCATAAGAAAGTGTCTTTTCTATTATGGATGATAAAATTTATAGGCCCAGGATGAAAGAGACTATGGCAACGTATGAGACACTTCTCAGTACTACATAATATAAATTTGGTGATAAACCATGGGATATCTTGAGGGGTGTTGCTGATGAAGTATTGACTATCTTGAAGAAAGATAAATTCAAGGATATTTATAAGAAGAAGGATATCAAGAAGATTCTCAATTATTTGTCATCTAGGCACTTTGGTCAACTTTTTTCAACTAGAAATCTTATTATTGATTACTAGGATATAGGTTATATAGGTACAGGCATAAGAGCAGGTGTCAGGTAAACCCTTGACGATGATATCAATGTTTATATAGAGTTTGAGTATGAGGAAGAGGATGATGAAAAAAAGTTAGATCAAGTGTAATAAGATAGTGATGCTAAGGAGGATGATGATGGGTAGGTTGCCAACTAGTTAGAAGCTATGTAAATCGGTGATATTGATGACAATGACATGGAAGAATTAGATGAGGAATTCAATGTTTAGGACTTAGATGGTTATATTATTCAATAAAAAATCATGTAGGATTTTGATATGATTGACCCTCATCATATCCAAATACTTACTGAAGATGTTTCGAAGAAATTGGAAGAGTGTAATGATCAAGATGTGGAAAATAAACAGGTGATGCTTTTGGATTATGAAAAGTTTGATCTTATTAATTTTTTTATGTAACATGATTAAAATATTTTGGTGTAATCATTTTGCTAGGGTAGAAGATTAGAAATAAAGGAAGATGAGGGAATATGAAATTAAAATGGGAGAACCTACCCTTGTCTCTTTCCTTGAGAAACTACATGATACAAGATCCACTTCTAAGGAATGAACAAAGAATCTTCAGTGTAGCATCAGGCATGAAGCTAGAAAATTAAGAGATGAGGGTGGAGATGGAGAG
This sequence comes from Taxus chinensis, assembly GCA_019776745.2. Taxonomy (NCBI): domain Eukaryota; kingdom Viridiplantae; phylum Streptophyta; class Pinopsida; order Cupressales; family Taxaceae; genus Taxus; species Taxus chinensis. The sequence continues at coordinate 246,082,306 of CM034154.1, read as the reverse complement.
AGGGGGAGGGAGTGACATGGAGATAGATAAATGGATAATATCTTGTGGAATTTCTTATTATTGATTAGATTCATCTTCTACATGAGAATAAATGATCGATGCTGGAAATCATTGTTTCCAGTTCCAGGATGATTAGGAAAATTGAGAATGCCCAGGAAATTATATCGTTGGTTGGATTGTCTACAAAATTTCAAAATTATGAGGATATTTCCATGTTATTAAGGGTTGACAAGTCAAAAGGTATTTTCTATTTTCATAATAGTTATAGACTTTGTCCTCTCAATCAACAATATATTGGTATCACTATGTCTAGTTGATGACTAAGGTGTGTTATCAAAATGTGTTGGAAGTTTATCAAAAGCATCAAGTATTGATATTTTTTCATCATAGAAAATAAACAAAAAATATATATTGTGCCATAAGGGACCCATCTCTTGAAAATGACACCCTTAAATGGTTCCTTAAGAAAGATAGGGATAGATAATAAATTCATCAAACATAAACAAAATAAGTGAATTTTTTTTACCTGAGCTACCTTTTTCCTTAGCGATTTGCAATTCATCATGCAAGGATGATGAGGAGAGAAAGGAATATGGTGGAACACATTTTTTTCTAATGGGAATATCCAAGTGTTAATAACTGTCACTCTCTTATGTGGAGTAAATTTCTAGATCATACTATTATAATAAAATACCACTTTTATAATCATGAGAAAGGTGCATGGATTGAGCTCATTTCATTAGATGTTATCCAAATTCTTGGTTGAGTTAGATGGATGTAATATGATTAAGATGTAGAAGGAATTATATTTCCTATAATATGAGAATGGACATCTGCCAATTCTATTTATTCTCATATAGTCATCTTTCTCATTCATTCCATAGAATTTTTCTAAAATGGAATGGACATCTACCCATTCTATTCATTCTCATACAATCATATTTCTTATTCATTATTTATTAATTTACTTGAATGTTTAGAAATTGTAAATTCCCATTCTAATCATTGCATATAATACGAGAATGGGCATCTTCCCATTCGAAACACTTTCATACAATCATCTTTCTCATTCATTCTATATTACTTGAATTTTCATAATGGGCATATGCCAATTCTAATCATTTAATATAATATGAGAATGGACTTCTACCCATTCTAAACACTCTCATATAATCATATTTCTCATTCATTCTATAGTACTTGAATGTTCACAATGGGCATATGTGATTTCTAATCATTACCAATAATATGATAATGGACATCAGATGATTCTATTAATTCCAATATAGTCATCTAATTCTCATTCATTCTATATCGCATTTATGAAAACGAGCATATGCAAATTCTAAATGATCTCTTATAATAATCCTTGTCATATGCCCATTCTAATAATTTCTTATTATCTGAGAACGGAAATCTTCCCACTCTATTCATTCTCATATAATCATTGTTCTCATTCTATTTTTATTTAACCTAAATGATAATGGACATCTACCCATTCTATTCATTCTCATATAATCATATTTCTCATTACTTTTATATTTCTTGAATGTTCAAAATGAATATATGTCCATTTAAATAATTTTCTATACTATGAGAATGGAAATTTTCCAGTTCTATTCATTCTCATAAAATCATCATTATTATTCCTTATATATTTTATGTATAAGAATGGACATCTTCCCATTCTATTCATTCTCAAATAACCCTCTTTCTCATTCCTTCTATATTTCTTAAATGTTTAGACATGATATATGCCCATTCTAATCATTTCATATAATATGATAATGGAAATCTGACTATTTTTTTATTCTCATACAACCATATTTCTCATTCTTTTTATTTTTAAAATGAATGAGAATAGATATCTTCATATTCTATTCATTATCATACAATCATCTGTGTACTTCCTTCTATATTGCATGAATGTTCAAAATTGACATATTCCCATTCTAATAATTTCCTATAATATGAGAATGGACATCTTTCCATTCTATTCATTCTCATACAATCATCATTCTCATTCATACTATATTTCCTTTATAAGAATGGACATATCCCATCTTAAACACTCTCATATAATGATCTTTCTCATTCCTTCTATACTTTTGAATGTTCTGAATGGAATGATGCCCATTCTAATCATATCATATAATATGAGAATGATAATCTTCCCATTCTATTCATACTCATACAATCATTTGTCTCATTCCTTATATATTTAACCTAAATGAGAATGGACATATGCCCATTCTATTTGTCACCATACAATCATATTTCTTACTCCTTATATATTTCCTAAATGTTTAGAATGGACATATTTCCATTCCAATAATTTCCTATAATATGAGAATGGACATCTTCCCATTTTGTTCATTATCATACAATCATCTTTCTCGTTCATTCCATATTTAACTTAAACAAGAATGGAAATTTTCCCATTCTATTCATTCTCATAAAATCAACTTTTTTATTCCTATTCTATCACATGAATGTTTAGAATGGACATATGCCCATTCACATCATATCCTATAATATGAGAATGGACATATTCCCATTCTATTCATTCTCATACAATCGTCTTTCTCATTCCTTCTATATTTCCTTTATGAGAATGGACATCTGGCTATTCTATTAATTCTCATACAATAATATTTTTCATTCCTTCTATATTTCCTATAATATGAGAATAACACTTATTTCACTAAATATAGACATATCCCAGTTAATCTAGACTCTAGTATTACAAGTATTGGAAGAAATTCATCTCCATTTTTTGGTACATTGGATTCCATTATTACTATTATTGCATTATTATTAACAATATTGGATTCCAATATTGTCATTATTGGATTTATTCTACTTCTAATTTCACTTATTATTGTAATCCAATTCTATTATTGCATTTCAATATCGTTATTTGGACTCCAATTTAACTAATATTGGATTCCAATATTGTATTGGAATCCAATTTCTAAATTCCAATTTTTGGATTTCAATTTTGCTAGTTTAGGATTATTATTTTGTTATTTTTTGAAATTCCCTCACATAAGCCTAGTGACAACTAACTTACATAAACGTATAGGTTGTTAACTTACATAAGCTTAGCAGCCGCTAACTTACATAAGAGTAGATTCCTCTAGGTGAAATAATCCTAGCAACTAAAAAGTTACACCAGCCTACTAGTAGCACGTTACATAAGCCTACCCACCACTAAGCTACATAAGCCTAGTGGCCGCTAACTTACATAAGCCTAGCTGCCACAAATTTACATTAGCACGGGGGTTAAATTTAACGACCACCTATTCCTATCAAACAATTTTTTAGATGATGGTAATTTTACAATATTGCCCTTAAAAAGATACAAAATAGTAGTTATTTAAACATTTCAAATTTATACTTATTTAATTTTTATGTATATTATATATTGTTATAATTTTTATATAAATCTATATAAAAAATGATGGTGATATTGTAAATATGCAAGTTACGTGTGACGGTTATTTCAAATATTTGAAACTATATTACTACTGAAATGACGAAAAAATGTTTAAACAACCATCAAATTTAATCCTTGCATCAGCTAATAGACACTATATATATAACCTCGATGGATGCTTATTTATATAAGCCAAGTGGACACTAAGTTACATAATCCTAGGGGACCATGAGACACATAATCCTATCGACCACTATGTTGCATAAGCCTCGTGGCCCAGGAGACACTTAAGTATAGTGGACACTAGGATACATATTTTAACATTTTTTTTTATTAATTTATAAAATGGACAACAAAATAGTAGTTATTTAAATGCTTCAAATTTATATTTATTTAATATATTATGTATATTATATATTTATATAATTTTTATATAAATATATATAAAAATGACAGTGATATTGTAAATATGCAAGTTACGTGTGATAAAGTCAACTACTTTTATGCTTTTCCATTTTGTAAATCATAAAGAACAACAAAGAGTTAAGAATTAAATTTTAAACAAGTTGTTTTGAAGAAATGAATTTGAAAATGTATTTCCATAGGAAATCAATTTCTCCAAGAAAACTACATAAGCATTGATCCCTTGCAAGGTTATTAATTATTATTCTTGAATTTATTCAAGGTATGCCTGGATAGCTTCATGTCTTCAACTCAGTATTTTAATTTGATCTCCTTTCCATATTTTTCTTGGACTCCATGCCCAAATGACGTTGTCTATATCAATATTTGATGTGTCCCTTGATTTTCACCACCATTTATTTTTCTTTAAGCATTCCTGGTACCTTTCTCTTTTTTAATTTTATTTTCCTGTGGGTTCCCACTAGCGTACCCTTATCTTTTGATCCTTTGTGTGAACATCCTGTGTTAGAATTCATTCTTCCTTTCCCATCCATATAGGTAAATTATCATCAGTTGGTCTTACTAGTATCATCTGCTCAACATGCACATCCACTACTGGGTTGAATTCCTCTCGAGGTCTATCAAAAATAGACCCAACATATATATCCTTATTTGAAAGGACATTTTGACTATAGTATCTATCCATGTCAAGATGTGGTGTACCCACTATCTGATCATACATTGTGCTATCTTGAATTATTTTTGGCCAAAAAAAATCTCTCCTCGTCATGCTACAATTGACAAAGGGATTCTCTAGGGCATTTAGAACATTTTTCCAATATGTAATCTTTAGAACCCAGTATGCTTCTCCACCATTTTTTGAACTCTTTTCCCAGTGTGTGATGTATTCCTAAATTCCTCTCTACATGTTTGTCATCTCTTTTAGTTCTTTGAAGGGTGCCAATGGAGGATCCCCTTCAGGAAAGAAAGGTTTCCCATCCACTATTTTCTAGATCTCAATTGAGTGTGACCATTCCAAATCCATGATTGATGCTTTATACTCCATGATGGGCATGTTGTTGATGACATGGAATTTAAACATCTTTGGTTTTTTGATACCCACAATCTTGTGGTTACCATCTAGCAGGTGTGGTTCCACAAAGGCCTTAAAGTCATAGACTTCCTTAATAAGGTATGAAGTGAATGTGTTGGACTCCTCTTGGCATGTTCTGTAAGTGTCCATTATTTGTGGTAAAGAGAATGTTTCCAATTTGCACAAGGCTGTTGATAATTAGATGAATGTACCATCTATGTCTTCATGCATGTGACCCACTAGAAGGAAACTCATGAACACTGTGTTGAAAATCCTTCTAGCTGTTCAGCATGGATGCAAAATGCAAATTAATGTGTGATTTTTGTTGTCACTTGCAACATTATCTAGTTGCAAGTAGAGAATTGGTGGTTGTTTTCTAAATGAACTTGAACATCTACTTACAGTATTAGTTGTATGAGCATGCTCATTTTTCTACTTGTATTCCTTGCACTTTTCATACACATCATTTTGCAATAGTGCATCATGTAATGGGTGTTTTTACGTCCCACTACTATGTAAAAAATCACCATACTAATCTGTAAGTGGTTTTTCTAGCTTTTGGATACACATTGCTAATGATGTTATTATGAATTTTTCTCCTCGCTCAACAAAAAGGATACCAAAGTGACCAAAACCCCCCTTTTTGTGCCCATGTGTCAGCACACCAGTCAAGGTGATGGAGAGATTAATAGCATTTCTTATTGATTTTTCTTTTCTGCCCATCCTTCATGTATTGACTAGTTTTCATCTTGTCCATTTTTTCATGCACAATGCTCAAATATCTATTAGGATTTTGTTGTGATTGTGCACTATATGTGCATAGTAAGTTGAACAGAAAACTTTGAATGTAATCATTATACCATTTCTGGCAGTTGATCTATTTGTGCCAGTGTTTCTAGACATGAGGTGGTTGCACATTTTTTATTAAGCTCTGTGCACTCGTCGCATTTGGAGAAGAAGTTGTTCTTGGTGATTGAAACATGGGAGAAATGTTCTTGCCATATTTTGCTGAGATTTGACTGTGACGTTGGAGGAAGGTCCAATAGTGAAAGGCCCTTGTTACACTTTTGTAGGATGTAAGAAAAACTATAACATGTAGGAAGTACTCTCATTGTTACTTTAGTACCATCTTGTCCCACTGAACGAGACATGTGTGGGGATATATCAGAATTATTCTCCACCATTTTGGATATCAATGTAATAGTTGTGACAAGTGTTTGGCATTTTTTTTGTTTTGATGTATTTCCATTTACTTCCCTCCTCTCACCATTAATCCAAGATTGTCTGTATCCATAATAGGTGCTTTTTGGGATTCCATGACATTTGTACCATGCATTATGACATACATCCCTTCCACATAACTTCAATTTATCTATAGTATGTTCAAAATTTTGACCTTGATCACAACTGCTAGCATTTACAGTGAATGTATTAAGTACAAAGTTTTTGATGGTAGGTTCATTCATACCTAGAGTTAAATTCCAACTATGATTGAAAGCGCTTAGAGATATATTGGAGAGACATCCTTCCTTGCAACAAGGTTTTTTCTCAACTTCAGACAAAAATTGTTCTCTTATTTTTTCATCATTTTCCCTTGCCTTTGGTGTACTAGATGGAGTAGAATTTACCTTTTGGTTTGTAGGAATTGTAAGGTCTTTTTATCAAGTTTTCATTACTACTACATATGGAGGATTCATATGAATTTGGATATACCATTTGAGGAAATGGATCTTCAAATGCACTCCACATTTTTATTGGAAACTCTTCTAGAATTTATTTTAGCCTTACTTCCATAATGGAACCATCTTGATGGGCTAACTGGCTGGCAGGCCATTGGATGAGATATCCTTTTGATATGGAGAAACCTTGCAAAAAGGCCTAATTAATTTATCAATATGCACCCCAAATGTATTGCCATCATATTTTTAAAGTGTAACATGTCTCCTTCACATACATTTCTAATTATTGCTTTAGCAAAAAATAATGTTCTTTTAAACAAAAATGTATCAACTTCACAGTAACCCCCTTAAAATTCAAATTGAATTCAATGTTTGATGTGGCAGTTATTTCTTGGAGTTCAAAATTTCCATTCACACAAAGTGCAGTTCTTGTTTCTAGATAAACTAGGTTTTTTATTGGCCAGGAAACTTTGTTGTTGCATTGTAGACTTGGATAACAATCATTGCATGTAGTTATAATCTTCTCCAAAAAACACCAAAATGTGTGGGTCCTAACACTACTCTAGAAATCACATGTTTGTTCTTGTACCAGGGATATAAACCCTTCGGCTATGTCACCTTCTTTCTTAGCACACTTATGTTTTAGCACCATGTAGGTTGTAGAAAATTCATCCTTATCTTTAAGAGTTGTGAAACAATGGCTATCACTGTTAGAATTCAAACCCTCATCCTCATTACATGTATCCTTTGAGTCATTTCTCATGATGTTTTGAATGCCATCACCCCCACATGTGAAACTTTTGAAATCACATGCTTAATCATTTTCTTCCTTTCCCATGGGATAAAGTATCCCTTGTTTTCAATTTCTTCTAGGGTTTCACAATCATCAATTGTGTATGGAAGTCTCACTCTACCATTGAATACAATACTTATTGTGACAATGAATAAGATAGACCCCATGTCTCTATAATGGAGTGTATCTTTGGATGGATAAACTAGTCCCTTCCAAAATTTCACACCTTTGGATAGTAAATCCACATGTGCTCCATCTTCAAAAAAAGAGTTCATTTTCAACTATATCCACAAATAAAAAGAGAAAATTAGTACTGAGGACACTTAAATCTTTAACATTAGTATGGAGAATTGAAATCAGAATGAGAAAATAAAAATATACATCTTATATGAACATCTTTGAAACCTCATTTAATCCAAATCTTTGAACATATAACACATTGTATTACACCCTTAGATCCCGTTGTTGTGTGTATATTTTTATCCATAAAACACATAGTGTATGGTTTTCAAAATTTGTATATCCTAGCACCTGTAGGGACTTAAATTTTTTTTTGTACACACAAAAATTCAAATATTGACTAGAATGGGAGGTCAAATGTTGGTGATCACACTTCAATGTGTGAGAGAGCACATTTCCAAGTTAAAAAACTTACTCTTGGATGTGCAAATGATCACTCATCCTAGTGTGAGCAATTCGTGGCCTTACACATATCTAAGCAATCACCTGCATGACGAAGTGTGATTCCTAGCACGTCGAAGATCGATCAGTCACACATAAAAGTTTTATCTCTCACACGAAGAAGTGTTATCCCTATCATGATGATGTTTGATAATTCACATGATGAAAGTGTGAATCATTCACACTTGGAATAGTGATCACTCACATATTGAAGGGCCATCACTAACATTTTCACCTACCATTCTAGTTAAAATTTGTCTAGCCTAGCGGCCTCTTGGACTTAAATTTAGGTCCATTAATATTGTGTCAAAGTAAATCGTTCATTTATTTTATTCTCTAATTGTATAGCTATGTTTATTTGATGGTATAGAATTCAAGTTTAGTCTTTATTTGATTAATGATGGTGTTATATGCTTTGATTCAATTATGTGTATTTATTTGTTTCTAAGGTTTTTATATCTTACAAAGTTTATTATATCTTATACGTAATCTTTTAACAATATAAGTTTATTTTTAATAATTGTCTATAATATTAAGTAGAAGTAACCCATGTTATGTAGTTTATTATTAATAATTGTCAATATTAAAGACTTAATTTCAATTAAATTTATGTATGTCAAATTTAAGTTTCAAACAATGTCAAATTTTAGTTTTCATACATTAAAAATTATGTTATAAAAATATTACCTTAATTCTTTACAATAACAATTACACTTTTTTGTAAGGTCAAATGTTACCCAATTAATATTGCGCTTCCCTAAACATTAATTGGCCATTAAACCATATAATGTAAAATCTGCCACTTGAGAGTATTTTTTATTTTTTTCATACTGCATTTAATGTTAAGTGGTACAATATTAAATTTTAATCCACACAAACTATGTTAATGTCTATATTTTAATGCAATAAAATGGAAAATTGTATACTCATTTCGAAGGAAAAAACACCAAAAAAAGTGAGTGCGTATACAAGGAGTGCATATACAAATAGGGGAAGAACAAAGTTACAAAAAATTAAAAGAGGTGAAGCATTATTATTTTATTTTGAATAATTTCATTTTATACACCCATTTCATAGTGATTGTAAATATTGCATTTATTGTTAGGTACTCAACCAATTTTTAATGTTTCTCTAGCAGTTTTGATTCTATGAATTTACAGAGCGCAACACCTATTGTATATTTATTATTAGAAAATAAAAAATGAAATTAAGTTTAGATAAAATATGGAGTAAGCATGTTGTTTCATTTTTGAATGTTTATAGTAACTAATAAATTTGCAGGACATGAAAAAATCACCATTTTCCTAGTTTTCACGTTTCAAATCCCAAGGTCTCAAATCAACTCCAAGAAACTATGAAGACAATATGGTTTTTTCAACACAGCTAAGCAACTTCCATGAAAAGGACTTCTGTGTGCAAAAATTTGATGGAAATAGTGTGTCTTATTTGCAATAGAATACAAGGGGTGCACATAAATTATGTCATTACATTCCACATTCACAAATTGATATAAATTCTCCAAATATTATTGATGATGTTGATGATTCAAAACTAGAAGAAATTTTTTAATAACCCAAGCATATAACAAGACAGAAATAATGAGGAGCTGATGAAAGAATACAAAGAAGAGCTTTGGTCAAAATCTGTTGTGAAAACATTTATTTCAAAATATGAAGAGGTGTATGAAGATTTAAACTATGGAAAACTCAGAAAGAAACATTTTTTTTTTGGATAATATAGTATATCCTTTGAATCAATTTTATGGAAAAACATTCACTAGGATGCAATGTAAATACAAGATGAACAAATTGAATAAAAACCTCAAGAAGGAGAAACAATTGGAAAACAAAACGTTGGAAACACATTCAACATGGCATTTCTATGAAGATATGGATCACATTTCACAGAAAATACTCAAGGTTATTGGTTTTAATGGAAAAGAGAGGGTTAATATAACTTCTACTTTTGAAAAAGACATGAGAGGGAAATCAAAAATCCCTTATATCAACATTGAAAATTTGGAAGGAGAAAACCAAGAAATCCCTTTGAATAAAAATGGAATTAAGAGAAAACATGTAAAGAGAAAAAGAAACTCTTATGGAGATTTGAAAGAGGTAATAAAAAATAACATGCATCTATTCAGTCAGAAAATGAAATAAATTGAGTAGGAAGACTTCAACTTGAGCGTGAAAGAATGGAACAAGAGAGAAATCTAATGGAGAAAATATTGGATGTACAACTTCAACTCGCAAGTCTTTTTACCCAGGTAAATTACTATTTTTTTAACCATAGTAATATGGTATTTCATAATTCATTCCATTATAAAATATGGTATACATTATGTAAGAAAAAATATCATGCATTAGAGTTAGTTAATACTTCTCTATTTTGCATTCTTCTTTTTTATTTCAGAACAATTCCAATGATCAACATCATGGGCGCCACTAAGATCATTGACACACACATCCCAAGATACTATTTGTGTAACAAAACAATTTAAAAATGATGTCGGTAAACATGTATATTTTTGTTGAGGACAATATGATAATTCAATATGTGAGACATTAATTGAACCACATATCATTGGTAGTATAGTCAAAGTATGGAATACTTATATACTCTCTATGTAATTTATAGATGATAATATTTCCAATGAGCATGGTGTTCTTTTGTTGATAATGTTTATAATATTGATAATATTTGCATGTGGCATATATGGTTAATATTTATGTGTGCCATTAAACCAAACAATGTAAAGTTCGTGTGATATTCGAAATATGATAATTCAATATGTGAGGCATCAATTGAACCACATATTATTGGTAGTATAGTCAAAGTATGGAATACTTATATACTCACTATGTAATTTATAGATGATAATATTGACAATGAGCATGGTGTTTTTTTATGATAATGTTGATAATATTGATAATATTTGTGTGTGGCATATATGGTTAATATTGTGGTTCCCCCAACATTAATTGGGCATTAAACCAAACAATGTAAAGTTCTAGTGGTATTCAAAATATGTGCACCTTTTGATAGCCATTAATTTTCCATTAAATATAAAGCAATTTAATGGCATACGTGTGTCTTTTGTAATTCATGCACTGAAGAAAGTGGAAGTTGGAAGTGTCGGTTCCATGTAACTATAGATTGTCATTTATTAGTATATTTCCTGGACACTTAAATTTGTGAAGCTTTTGGCGAGAACATTGGCGTAAGGGAAAAACTCTGTAAGCATAATCATCCATCAGAAAACCTGATCATAGTTTGATTTCCAAAATTATGAGCAGGTTCTTTTTTCATGAAAGTGTCAAAAATTGGTATGAATTCTCACCTTTATTCCTTCAAATTTTTGAAATTCTATAAATGTAGGTTTTTCCATATCCTTTTCAATGAAACCCTATTTTTTCTTCTTCTAGTAGTCAAATCTTTCGATTCTTTAACACTCTTTTACAAACACTTCTCAACTGATAGGGTTTGACATCATTTTTTCATTCTATCTGGTGATCCCTAAATGATTTGTGAAATATGTGTGTACCGTGCTTGCGAGTAATGGAAAAAATGTTATGGGCATTTTTTTTGCAAGAGGACTAAGAAATGTTTCGTAAAATACCTGACATGGACAACAATGATTATTGGTAGCGAACAAAATGGGTGTTGCTAAAAATGCTAAGGAAATTATATTTTATTCAATTAGGGCTATTATTCATTTAGATATTTTGGACCACCATCGGTCATATTCTATAGACATTTCATTTTAAATTAAAGTAATGAAATAGTGATAGTATCTTCTAGTAGATGAAATAGTAATAGTAACACAAATAATTGTTTTCTTGTTTACAGTAATTGTTTTCTTGCATAAGGAAATTGTGGGAAATATAATTTTATAAAAACATATATGTGACTGCCAAAGGAAAAATACAAAGAGTTCCATTTGTGTAGGTTCCTCCTTGAAAAATAGTGAATCGGGGAACTATAAAACCTACAATCTGAGAAGTTAGGATAAACAAGATTTTGAGTAATGTTTCACTTACTAAATAGTTCTGGAAAGATATATGCTGTAATTACAGATTAAAATTATAGGCTCTGGTTGTTTTAGTTAAATAAGCTAATGATATATCAACGCTAAAAATTATAAGATGTCAGGGATTTTCTTTCTTAATCTGACAATAAGCATATGGAAATAGGGAGATGTGATATCTTGGGAAATTGTGATATTTAATGACAAGGGAGATTATACATAGGGTTTGGAGTCTGTATGTTCATACTAACACTACAAAGAGTGTGCTCATTATATTTATATTCATTATACCATGGCCTTTGAGACTTCATTTACTGACTAATTATAGACCACCATGGCTTTTGAGATTTCATTTATCATTAAAATGTGTAATTTATATATTCCTTTCAATAACTTATAGTAAATAGTATGAGAACTACATAAGGCTTGATCCCTCTCGAGGGTATGTAGTGCAACACTTGCTAGGGATAGTCCAGCCAATATAGTACAATTATAAATAAGTAAATATGCCTAGCACCAGCTAAGCTCAAAATGATAGTGCAACATTGATTTTTTTCTTGGTAATGATGCATAGAGCCCGCTAAGCTCAAAATGTTTCATTGTGGTTGATCCTAGCTACCGCTAGGATCATAACAACGTATGTCTTGACCCCTCAAGACTGCATGTATTTCCAGATTTTTCTCTTTTCATTAATAGTTTTTTTGTTAATGATGCCTAATGACTACTAAGAAATAAATATTTCACTGTAGCTCATCTTAGCGACTGATAGGAACCAAAGTATGTATGTCGTGACCCCTTGATATTGCATCTATTACCACACAGAGCTCATTGCATTAATAGTTTTCATGTTAATGTTGATTAGTGAACCTCCAAGCTCTAAATATTTCTTTGGGAAAAACTATGCAAAATGAAATCCATTTTTTTATCACTTCCCAATTATTGATATTCCATAAAAGTAAATTCCATAGCATTTTCAACAAAACCAAATTTGTGCCCTTCCAAAAGTCAATTCTTTCCATTATACCATATTATTTCATGCATTTTAACCAAAAAATCTCAATTCAAATGTTTTTGTGTCATTTTTTCATTCAATCTGATGATCCTTAAATTGATTGTGCAATATGTATATAGTGTGCTTGTAAGAAATGTACAAACATGTTATGGGCCTTTTTCTCACGAGAGGACCAAGAACAGTGTCCTAAAACACTTGACATAGACAACAATGATTTCTTGAAGCTAACAAATTGGTTATTTGAAAAGGCGGAAGGAAAATAGATTTTTTTTCAGAAAGGGATATTATTCATTCAGTGATTTTGTAGGAAATTGAACTAAAGCTAATTTTAGGACCACTATCAGATGTTTTCTCTACACATTTTGTTAAAAATTGATTATTGAAATTACTTTGGTGGGTGGAAGCATATGGAAATTGTGATATTTAATGACCAGGGAGATTATACATAGATTTTGGTGTCTGTATCTTCATACTAACACTAGAAAGAGTGTGGTCATTATATTTAAACTCATTATACCATGTATTATATGGATAAATTGATGCACATAGGAACATGGTCATAGAGGTTTTCATTTCTTTACAATTTCTCTAGTTTAAAAATTGTAATGGTCATAGAGGAGTTATAATTCAAGATCACCTATGATACCAAGAAAAAGACATATGTATACAAAGTAAATCCCTTCTAAATAACTTGTAATATATATTATAAGAACTACATAAGGCTTGATCCCTCTCGAGGGTATGTAGTGTAGGACTTGGCTCCGCAAGGGAAAGTCCAGCCAATATAGTACAATTATTAATAAATAAAGATAGGTATACACATCCCTACAACAAACTAATCAGACCTAACTAAAGGTTGATCCCTTAAGAAAACATGTATTACAACTATTTTCTCAAGTTCAATAAATGATGTCAATTAAATGGTGTTTAGCTAACACTAAGTTCAAAATATTTTATCGAGGAAGATCTTATTGGCTAATAATCTTTATATATTTCATTGTGGCTTACTAAAGCGAACTCTAGGAACAAAATTACATATTTATTGACTCCTAAAAAATGGATGTATTACTGAAATTTTCTTGTTAATGCATTAATATTTTTATGTTAATGATGCCTAGCGACCACTAAGCTATAGATATATCATTGTGGCTAATCGTAGTAACAACTAGGATAAGAAGTACATATTTATTTGTTAATGATTCCTATCCACTGCTAAGCTCTAAAAAATATGTTGTGGCTGACCCTAGTGACCACTAGGATCAGAACTACTTATGTATGTACCTCTCAATAGTGGAATGATTGGTGTTATTTTTCTCATCACAATAATAGTTATTCTTTGAAATAAGCATAGATAAAGAGAATTTATAAATAATTTGTTGTGACTGAACTTAACAATAGGATCAACACTACGTATATCTTGACCCACCACCAGTGTAAAGATCGACGAAATTTTTCTCATTATAATAATAATTGTCCCATGAATAATTCCTATATATGGAATGCCTCTCAATATTTTGTTGTGGCCGAACTTAGCCACTGCTAGGATTAGCATTACCTAAGTCTTGAAGCCTCAATATTTCTTTTATTGACATGGAATTTTCTCATTGCATTAATACTTTTACTGTGAGTGATGCCTAGTGAATGTTATGGTTAAAACTATGTATATCTTAACACCTTAGTGGTGCATGTACAAATGTGCTTTTCTCATTACATTAATAGTAAGTCTGTGAATGATGCCTATCGACTGTTAAGATCTTAATATTTAGTTATGGCTGACCCTAGCGACTGCTAGGATCAACACTTCTTTCATTTATTTGGAAATTATTTTCTAAGCTTACCTAATATTAAGAATTGGGGACATATGAATGTGGTCTTAAATTCAATTAGGTCATTTGTCTCAATAATTATTTTTGTTGATGATGTATGCAGTGTTCGTGGCCCTTTAATTTTTCAACATGGTAGGAGATTGGTAATGTCAATGGTAGATGCTTATTTATATTCCTATGAAGGACAACAAAGTAATTAGAGATACCATGTTTTATCCAGCTGCCTTACATGATGAATTTCAACATTACTTAGCTCTATTTTCCATAGTACAGGATGAAAGTGTTGATGTTGATGCCATAGACAAAAAGGGTATACTAAAAGATCAAGTGTTACGTTCTGAGACATAAGGGTGATAAAAATAAATGGTATCCATTTAATTACCACTAAACCAGAGGTGCTTCCATTTCTGGAAGTGATCACTTCTTATCTACTTCATGCCAAGTCCAAGGAGATGTCCTTATTTTCTAAATCATGGAAAAATAGAATAGGTTTTTTTGTTGGGAATGCATACAAAAGTGATTATAAACTTCTAGAGTCGGAATGCTTGTACAACTCAAAGACAGTCGAGTCCTGGATGGCCCAAAAGAGAGTAAGATATTTTTTTAGAGTTGGGCTAGTGACCCATTAGATAATATGGATGATTCCCATCTTCTTGATATCCTTATCAAAATATTTAGACTAGGAGTTTGTATTGGCATGGCCCTCATGAATACGCTATATGGAAATTCATCTATATCTAAGGTGGATGTTTCCTAGATCCCTTTACTTTCTTTTATTATTGATGACGACAAGATTCCCTCCTTAGGGCAAGTGCTTAGTTTTAATTTAGTGAGACAAATAAATAATTTTTTTGACAATCGGAAATAATTTTACATGGATTCCTATCTTCTCGATGTTGTATGTGGTGTTCTTGAACTATTTAGATTTTTGTCAAATATGGTATCCTTTGAGCCCTTTGAAGGTAAATGAACTATATTTAGACTTGTATGCCCATCATTTCAGATATCATATTCAAGATATATGCACTTATTTGTATCATGCTCTCTACCAACAATTACATGAAATGATGACACCGAGAATATCTGATGACATCCTCACTTCCATAAGGAAAATGGGAGCCATATTCTTCTATCAAGAATATACAATTATCATGATTGAGGGGATCCTTACACCTCCTTTTCAGTTTCCATATTATGTGCTAGACAAATTGGCAGAACAAGAGGTGGCATATCATATTTGCAATGGTATTACTAGAAAGTGTAAAGAGAAGAAGCTTAAAACACATCACCCCTCCTAATCTATGTGGGATGCAGAAAATTCAATAGGTGGTCACAGAAAATTTAATAGGTGGCCCGATTTGAAGGTAGTCTTAGCCCATAGAAATTCATTTCATCTCCTCGAACACCCTTTAAAGCAATATGAAAAAATGAAAAGGGTTTCCTAACACCTTAATTCACATAAAGAAAAATTAAATATATCGTATGCTCATGTGCCTGATGCCAACGACTGGGTATTGATTACCCAAACAGAAGATAGCCTTATTAAGAAGAATATAAAGGAGATAGGGGTGGTTCCACCTATGAGTGCAACTATTAAAAAGGAGGCTACAAAGAGAAAGGAAAATTTGTATTCAAAACATTCAGAAAATCCATGTGCTACCTTATCTCCACAAAAACTTGATCTGATTTTCAAGAATTCTTTCCCGGACCAAATGAAGCTCCAACTTTGGTGGCATATGCCTTAACTTCATCAGATGAAGAACATGAAACTATGTAAACTAAAATTTCAGCCAGCGAAGCCCCAGTGCAACCCTCTCAATATTCTCCCTCCACTTCACATGAAGTGAGACAATATTGGGTAGAGTAATTCATAATTTCCCACAAAGAACATCCAGATTGGGAGACACAAGAAGAACCCTTAGTAAACAATGAATTCAATCCAAGGATGTGGAACCTTGAAAAGGGTAACCAAAAATAAGATGTCAACACAGCAAGCCATTGTTTGGCATGAAACTTTAGAAGACCTCTTCACTCTTACAAAGAAATGGAAAGCCAAAGGCTCCCAAGTGGTGCAATATGAGGAAGATCTAGAATCCTTAATAAGGGATTCAACTAGAAGTAGCATCTGTAGAACTAGTGAGGGGAGTACGTGCTAGAAATAAAGAGATTGAAACTCAATTAAAGGCCACAATTCCTCCCAACACAGTTTATGATGTAGAAGAGGCATTGCATGGCTTGTACAATAATATAAAGAAATGCATCAGTGCAAAGGAGAAGGAAGAATATTTCTTGAAAAGGAACAAAAAAATCATTACAGGAATGACATCATTGCAAAAAACATTAATACATATGGGGCATGTCATTGAAAAAGGAATTTGTAAAGACCCTTCAATTATGACCATGGACGATATTGGTATATGCCAGACATATGCTAATTATACAAAGGAAATACGAAGGGAATGGAATGAACATGTAATATCTTTCTATTTCGATGACATTATTTTGAGGGGAAATAATATTTTTGCAGAAGCTTTGGTTATGGAAGTATTTAACGGAAACCATGAATTAGTTTCTGATGAAGAGTTCACGACATCACTTAAGCAATTCTTGGTTAATTTTCAAAGGATAATAAAAAAGGAAAATGAAGGAGAAACCTCACATGTCGTTGAGATTGTTTCCAAAACAAGGGGAAAAATACAGAAAATAGAGACTCTAAAGGAAATTGGCAAAAAAGAAATTAGTAGTCAAAAGGATTTTCTTGACAAGTCTATTATGTTGTATAGAATCCTGATTGTGGAAATAGGAAAGATAACTAGAGATTCTAAGATTTGTAAAGAATATTTTGAGGAGGCATGAAAACAAGATGATAAAAGAGTTCTCCCAAATGAGAGAAACAAACCCAGGAAACAACTTAGCCTACGAAGATTGGATCAACAACATCCCATAATTAAGGAAGAACCATGCAGTGAATCATAAATTGTAGTATCTAAGATAGGCAGGAAAGCACTGTAATATGTATGACATGTAAATAGATGAATATTTATAATTTTTATTAAATGTTCATGTGTATATATTTCCAAATTTTATACTTATCTAAGCATGCATTTGTTGTTTTGATACACTAAGCTCCAACTTTGTCATTGTGGCATAAACTAGTGCACACTATGTTCAAATATCCATAAATGAGTACATGATCGCTAAGCTCACAATATCTTACTTTGTTTTTAATAAATCATAGTGACACCAAATCTTCAAATAATATGTTGTAATATAAGCTAGTGAATGCTAAGCTAAAATTATCATTCTTTGATTTGTTAAATGTTAGGGACATCAAAGAAGGAAATTTACAATATTGGTAGTGTATTAGCGATAGAAAAAATCAAGATATCCGTTATTGAGTACCGATTATTAAGCTCATAAAATGTTTTTGAGGCATAACCTAGCGGATGTTAAGCTTGCAATATCTTACATGTTTTTTGTTGAATCCTAGTGACAACATATCTTCAAATAATATGTTGCAACATAAGATAGTATGGACGATACGCCAAAATTTTCATTATTTGTCTTGTTACATGCTCGAGACATCTAAGCTTGAAATATTCTATGGTGGAAGCACCTAGATGTCATGTAGCTCAATTTTTTTTAATTTGATTTGTTAAAGCATACTGCCATCAACTTGAAAGCATTATGAGTATGCATATTCTAGTGGACACTAGCCTCCTAGAATTTTAAACGTCCTTGTGAATGTGGGGTTAAATCCTAATTAGAATTATTAGATCATTGTAAAGGCTAGTGACCAGTAAGCTCAAATAAATTTCATTTAAAATTTTAAATCCTATCGAAAGCTTTGTTTTAAATATTATGTTGTGGTAGTACGTAGCAGCCGCTAATTTTATACTACCTTAATTAAATTTTTGAAATCCTAGCGATCACTAAGCTTTAAATAATATGTTGCGGAAATACCTAGTGGATGCTAGTCTTGAAATATCCTACTATATTTTGTTAAATCTTAGAAACCACTATGTTCCAACTATTATGATGTGGTAGTGTCTTAGAGTCATAAAACTTCAAGATATTCGTTATTGAGTACCGATCATCTAAGCTCATAAAATGTTTTTGAGGCATAACCTAGCGGCTACTAAGCTCGTAATATCTTACATGTTTTTCGTTGAATCCTAGCAGCAATATATCTTCAAATAATATGTTACAACATAAGCTAGTGGACGTTACACTAAAAATTTCATTATTTGTCTTGTTACATGTTGGAAACATCTAAGCTCAAAATATTCTATTGTGGAAGCACCTAGATGTCGTGTAGCTCAAAATTTGTTGATTTGATTTGTTAAATAATATCATTCGACAACTTGTAAACATTATGAGTATGCATATTCTAGTGGATGCTAGCCTCCTAGAATTTTAATTTAATGTGTTAAATCCTTGTTACCGTTATGCTCCAAACTATTATGGGTTAAATTCCTAACGAACACTAAGCTTAAATTATTACATCATTGTAAAGGCTAGCAAGCTGCTAAGCCCAAATCAATTTCATTTAAAATGTTAAATCTTGTCTAAAGGATTTGTTTTAAATATAACGTTGTCAAAGTACGTAGCGGCCGATAATTTCATACTACCTTAATTTAATTTGTGAAATCCTAGCGACTGCTAAGCTCCAAATAATATGTTGCGGCAATACCTAGCAGATGCTAGACTTGAAATATCTTTCTTTATTTTGGTAAATCTTAGTGACTGATATGTTCCAACTATTATGATGTGGTATTGTATTAGAGGTGTAAAAATGTAATATATTTGTTATTGAGTACCGATTACTAAGATCATAAAATATTTTCGAGACATAACCTAGCGGTTGCTGAGCTTGCAATATTTTACATGTTTTTTGTTGCATTGAAGTGATAAAATATCTTCAAATAATATGTTGTAACATAAGATAGCATACGATATGCTAAACATTTCATTCTTTGTCTTGTTACATGTTCGAGACTTATAAGATCAAAATATTCTATTATGGAAGTGCACGTAGATGTTGTGTAGCTAAAAATTCGTTAAAGAATACTGCCAAAAACTTGTAAACATGATGAACTTTCATATTCTAGCGGATGATAGCATCCTATAATCTTAATTTAATGTGTTAAATCCTTGTGACTATTATGCTCCAAATATCATGGGTTAAATCCTAACAAACTCGAAGCTTAAATTATTACATCGTTGTAAAGGCTAGTGGCCGCTAACCTCAAATCAATTTAATTTAAAATGTTAAATTCCACAAAAATCTTTTTTTTTAAATATTATGTTGTGGTAGTACATAATAACCACTAATTTCATACCACCTTAATTAAATTTGTGAAATCCTAACGACCGATAAGCTTTAAATAATATGTTGCAACAATATGTAGTGGACGAAAGTATTGAAATATCCTACTATATTTTGTTAAATCTTAGAAACCACTATGTTCCAACTATTATGATGTGGTAGTGTCTTAGAGGTGTAAAAATTCAAGATATCCATTATTGAGTATTGATCGCTAAGCTCATAAAATGTTTTCGAGGCATAAACTAGCGACCACTAAGCTTACAATATTTTATATGATTTTCGTTGCATCGTAGCAACAACATGTCTTCAAATAATATGTTGCAACATAACCTAGTGAACGCTATGATAAAATTTTTGTTCTTTGTCTTGTTATATGCTTGAGACATCTAATCTCAAAATATTCTATTGTGGAAGCATCTAGATGCGTGTTTCTCAAAATTTGTTGAGTTTATTTGTTAAAACATATTGATGATAACTTGCAAACATTATGAGTATGTATATTCTAGTGGAAACTAACTTCCTAAAGTCTTAATTTAATGTGTTAAAACCTTGTGACCGCTATCCTCCAAATATTATGGGTTAAATCTTAACGAACGCTTAGCTTAAATTATTACATCATTGTAAAGGTGAGCATTCACTAAGCTCAAATCAATTTCATTTAAAAGGTTACATCCCATCAAAAGTTTTGTTTTGAATATTATGCTATGGAAGTATGTAGAGATTGCTAATTTCATACTACCTTAATTTAATTTGTGAAATCCTAGCGACCTCTAAGCACCAAATAATATGTTGTGGCAATACCTAGTGAATGATATACTCAAAATATCTTTCTTTATTTTGTTAAATCTTAGCAATCACTATGTTCCAACTATTATGATGTGGTAGTGTATTAGAGGCGTAAAAATATAAGATATCCATTACTGATTACCGATCGCTAATCTCATAAAATATTTTCAAGGCATAACATATCGATTGCTGAGCTTGAAATATCTTACATGTTTTTCATTGCATCAAAGTGACAACATATATTCAAATAATATGTTGAAACATAAGCTAGTAGATGCTACACTAAAAAATTAATTCTTTGTCTTGTTATATGCTCGAGACTTATAAGCTCAAAATATTCTATTGTGGAAGCTGAAAGTGTAGAAGAGAGCCGGAAGCCTCACACTTTTGTTATTGTTCAATCAAATCAACATTAAAATGAATGTGTTACGATTCTTATAGGAATTGAATGACCATGTGCAGACAAATGGGATGTGGCAACAATGTAACAATAAACATACCCATGCACATATAATTAAAAATATATGGTTTGAACCATATAACAACTCAAATAATGACAAATAACATGCTACGGGAATACTATTCCTAAATACAATTAAAATATGGTTTATAGCAACTTACCACAATTTAATAATTAACTTACCTATGCTAAATTAACCTAGGTAAAATATGTTTACCCTAAAATTCTCCCTCTTAATTTTTCATTGCCTCAAGGGATGAAGAGAGGAATTCTCTAAACAACTCAAATTTTCATGTGCAAGTGACTTTGTGAAGATATCTACTCATTTTTTAGCTGTTGGGAAAAAAATGAAGTTGTATATTGTGTTTCAAGACATGGTCACATATGAAATGTATCTATATCTCAATGTGCTTTGTTCTTTCATGAAAAACTAGATTGCAAACAATTTTGAGAATAATTTCATTCTCAACATACAAGGTGATCGGTTTGTCATGTGGTATTCCAAGTCCTTCAAGTATGTAACGTAGCCATATTGCTTTGTAGACAACTCTCAACTTAGCAGGGGATTTAGGAAGCTCAATAATTAGTGCTATCCCCTTTTTAGCTCTACAAGAAAAGGTGGAAACTAGGGTTTTGGTGTAGAAGAATCCTTTAATTAGTTACAAACGCGAGACCATAGACATCCAAATACAAAATATTGATCCTAAGAAAAAACTGAAGATTATACAAAATCCATAATTCATATTATAATTATAGAGAAAAATACATCCACAAAAGTGAAAATCCATTTGGGTGACTTTTTCTGGACTTGACAACTTCATCCTCCTCTCATTTTCAGGATAACTCAACGAAAATCTTTACAACTTGTTTACTCACTTCTAGATCATTGTCACACCATTTCAACATATATTGGGGTGAATATGTTCCAAACCCTTACCCTAACTTCTAAGTCCAACTTTCAAGAGTTTGCATAAGATTGTATAATTGCAATACATGAATTTATGATCTTTGATTTACTGTCATTTGTTGTATTTATAATTCTAATTCATAGTTACACATTGTTATCAATATAAAGTAACTTAGAACCTAATTTTCATATTATATTTTGGTGAACCCACTTTATTTTTTGAACACATTAAGCTAGTGTTTTATGTCTCATCCCTTGGGTTTTATTTTATTTCCCTTAAGGTTTTAATTTCATATCTGAATCCATTGTAGTACCTTTTTCCTATTAGGGTTTGCATTTCTCCTATTTTGATCAATCATGTCTCTCCAAAATAATTTGGAAAGTTCTATGAATGAATCTTTCTTCATAAGATTTACAACACAAACAAAAACACAAGACTACTAAAAATATTTATAAAGACACACGTGTGTGCACTACACCCACTTATTCTAGATGTTGAAATTCGTAAGGATGTAATTGGAATGTGTTCGTGTACTTGCCAAATATCAAAGGATGATCTTTGTATCTTTTATTACAAAACATGTATACGATTACACACCTAAGGAAAAGAAAGAAATTGATGCTTCCATAATCAAGAGCTAAACATTGTTACATATGATACAATAACTACACAAGTGGCTTCAGTGCAAAATCAGAAAGTGATCACAAGAGGCCAATTATACAATGATCTACCATTATATACGAGTGTATCAAATTAGACTTATACTTATCTTGAGTATCCACAACTAAATAAATCAAAAGCCACATCAAATAGAAACTATTCATGCTATGTTGATATGATATATGTGACGATTAAGAAGTTACATGCATCATTGGATGATTCAAAGATGATAACAAGACACTCTATCTAAGTAACAAATTACAAACACATTACAAAACATTCAAGCAATTAATCATCATCAACTATTAAGTACTAGTCATTATGAATTTACAATTAAAAATATTTTCATCAAGTATCGATCGCATCATACATAACATATAGTAAATGTAAGACTTTAAAACATACGTATAACAATAAAAAAAATAATACAAACTAATGTCTCTTGAAAGTTCCATTAAGGAGGTCCAAGTGGGTAAAAAGGCCTATCCCGTGCACCAAGTTGTTATCTTACTCATTTACTTGCATTTTATGTTAGGAAATTACTAGTGCTCTATGGTAATTGTGTGTGGAAAAATTTAAGTTAATAAGTTAGTTTTTTGAGTTATAATAACTCACGTAGATATTTTTTTGTTAGAGTTAGTTTGGGCGTATTGTTTGTAACTATCTCCTAGTTTATAGAAGTGTATTCACCTATTTATTTGTGTAGTCTTTCGATATGAAATACACAAATGTTATATTATACTATTTCTGCTATGGAATTCTGAACCAAATTCTAGATTTGGTATCAAAGTTGGTTGCCTCGCTCATGGGCTCTGGATTGTTTTCTATTGTACATTGAAGATTTGAGTCTTGTGATGTATCCGCAGGCCTCTGTAATTGATATCTTTAACTTTTTTCCTATCTGCAGTTGCCGACAGTCCTTTCTAACAAAGGATTCACGTGTCACATGGATCAATGCGAGGTTCCTACCATTTGAGATCCATAAAGGAAGTATTATACGCTTAAATTGAACATAGCTGACAACAAATCTAGTTATTAACTTTTTCCAACGCCGTTTATGATATGAGTTGTTTTGTAAGCTTCAATCCTTTATTTAATTGCTACTTTTTGTCTGATGGTCTGTTGAGAGCCACTGATGTGATGATTGTTTGGCAAGGTTGCTATTGTCAGTGGAATGGATTGTTGGCAAGGATGTTGGAAAAAAGTATGGAAAGGGATGTGTTGCAACCATGAAAGCTGCTGGTGCTAGAATCATTGTAACATAGATTGATCCAATTTGTGTATGCACCAGTTTGCTTCAGATCAAAATGTCGACCTATTAATGTTTACGTTTTCTGTTTCCTACAATCCACCGTAAAAGAGTCGCGGCAAGTAGTAATATTAAAAAGTCTGATGACATACACATTCTGGGCTGCAAGAAAAAGGCCATGATTTCAGTTTTCTGGGACCCTTCCTCTTTGCGGGATTCATGGTCATTGTTTTCATATTAATTCAGGCGATTCAAATACATCATACTGGTCAGTATTTCTGAGTGCTGTCAAATTCATTTTCATTCTGCACGGATTTTGGTGTCCTGGGAACGCAACTTGGTGACAAGTCTAAACAACTCGTGGTTGTGTTTTCATGTAAGCCTCCACACACCATATCCCAATTTGCATTCCATTTGTGCAAATGTAAGTCGGTATAATTCCTTCAAATTTCATTATGTGAGTCTCTCTTTTTCTTATGTTAATGTTGTGAGGAGTCGGTATATATATATAATGTCAAAGTTGTCATAGGTTGAGTTTGTTAAAAAACGATGCATTCTCAATGGAAACCGATGCCTTGGTTATTGGTATTTAACAATTGAAGTACCATTAGAAAAATTCACTGGTCTCAATTTCCACCCTTGGAAAGTGAAAATTCAAATGCAGTTGATGAACAAGAATTTGTGAAGGATTGTAAATGGGCAAGAAAAAAAACCATCAGATCCAGCTAAAGAATCCTAATAGGAAATGGGGGATGATAAAGCCAAAACCATTATTGGTTTAGCTCTTTTAGATTCTGAGCTACATTATGTTGATCTCGAGAAATAACCTCATCAAATGTGTGAAAACCTGAACAAAACCTTTGGTGCTAAAGCAGTCAACGAATTTTTTTCTCTCAAATTGCAGTTGTTTAAGTTAAAAATGGGTGAAGGAGCTACAATGTCCAATCATATTATGATTTAAGGTCTCTCCTCCGACAACTGGTAGAAGTCAAGGCTCCAATAGAAGATGAGGATGCAAAAGCTATTTTGCTGAATAATTTTCCTCCCAAATACAGTCATGTTGTTTTCACACTTGGTCAGATGCGTTCCAACTCTTTGGAAGATATGATATTAGCCCTTTTATCTGAAGAAAAAAAGACCAAAGAAGATGTCGAAGAGGAAACTGCAATGTACGTGAAAAAGAAACACAAAAATTTATCTAAAAACAAAGAGGAAATGGAATGTTTCTATTGCAAGAAAAAGGAACATACATCTTCATATTGTAGAATTCGAGCTAAAAATATGCTAAATGGAAACTTGCAAGCAAATGAAGCCAATATAACCACAGAAGAAGAATCAAATAGTGAAGAAGAACCCGTGAACATGAAGAATGTGGCTATATTTCTAACGATATTTTGTTCTAAGTAGGATATCAGAGGACGGAGGCAAACAGAGGTTGGAGGTCAATCAATGACCACTCATCAGTCGCCAACGATTGGGTTGCATAAAGGTTTGGTGACGTGTGTTTGCAGTTTGCTTTCAGTTTGTGCAGTGTGCTTTCCACTATGTTTTTCAAAGTGTTAGTTTCAGTGTACCAATTTGTAGTGTTCCTGTTTGAATAAATGGAAATTTCACATTAAGGGGGGAATGCGATCCAATGTTCCATTTCTAGTTTTGTCAGCATTTTGTGTAAGAGCAACAAATTTTTCCTTTGTTATTCCTTGCAGTGAAATGTGATGAGAGCTAAAAATAGTACTTGACACATCATGATGTGGTTGTAGGTAAACCACTTGATCAATAATAACTTCATATGTGGTTGGCTCCTAACACAAATAGGAGATAGGAATATTCTTGGATCATAGTACCTATTAGCATTTGTAATACCTTATCACAATATGGTTTCTGGTAAATCCTAGCTATTTGTATCCAAACCACCATTCTTCCTAAGTTTATGGTCAAAGCATTTACAGGAGCCTTCGTAAAAGTTTGTAGATCATCTTGTGAAAATCACCAGGATCATGAGCATAATGTACCGTATAATGAAAACATTTCCACATCTTTGCACTAAGGAGAAATATAGTTGGGAGGAATATGTTTTTTAGTGCTCCATTAAATTGATATGAGTAACACCTATGATAGAATATCCTAGTGTTTTATGTGTAAGATCTTCAGAATGGTTGGGGTTATGAGAGAAATATTTCATTATGCTCATTGTTAGCAATGATGTAGTTTCTACCCTACATGTTGCAGGAGTTATGATAAATGTGCCTACCCCCACTGGCCATATATCTAGCCATCCTAGTGGGGGAAATAATACAAGGTAACTGTATGACATAAAATCAACACGTGACCTTCATTCTGCTACCTAAACTCTTGAAAGTACGTGCCGAGACAGCCGGTGTAGAATGGAAATGTGAATGTGAGTGTGGTGATGCGAGGAATCAAGCTAATTGAGGAAATCTTATATCTTTAACACACAATGTCGAGGATCTGCCAGTCGAAGGAAAAGAATGCTCATCTTAAGCTTGAAGTGGTGTGATGGCTCGGTCTGCAGATAATAGACCACTCGTAGACTCTAATCAATGTCGAGATTTACCGATATTTTGTTTGTTGGTTGTTGAACACGCAGAAAATGACCTGTGAGTGCCTTATATAGATTTTCAGACAAGGTCATGGAAGTAAGAACGAGAGGCATGATGGAGCCACATGTATTTATGGGTAATTTCGTCTGGTCTAGTCTAAAAATTCTTAGCCTGATCGGATATGCTATGATCAGTAAGGAAAGTTGTGCAATAATATCTAGGTGGAAGTGGTGATGATTGAAATACCAATGCACACAAACTAGTGTCGATGTTTAATTAATCAGTAGACCCGTTGGGTTGTGGGACCTGGGAATCACAACCGTGAACTTGTGGAGGATATGATCTTTGTATGGTCATATCTGTAATCAAGCCCTATTGCCAGGAGCAGTCCAATAATTGTAGGCTTGATCAACTGCAATGTTTAATGTGTTTAATTGTTTTATCTTCTCAAAATACCTAACAGGTGTGCATAAAACTAACAAGCATAAACTCGTATCAATGTCGGTTAACAACTTTGGCCCATTGGGTTGTGGGACCAATGAATCAAAACTAAACATTTTCTCTTGTTGTGGACCTTTGATGGTCATGTATAATGAATTGAATTGATTTTGATAAAGAAAACTAACTATCAATGAAAATTTAATCTATATTTTTGGTATTTTCATAGTATATTTGAACAAAACAATGGAAGCAAACTAATCTAGAAAAAGTAAATATTTTTTATCTTTTTTGGGATTTTGAACAATGCTTCTAATCTAATAAACCAAATTAAATACAACTAATCAGCCAATTGTAGTTAATTACTTGTGCAAGTATGTGAATATAGATCTAAATCAATTGAACTAATTTAATCAATACCTTTTAAACCCTTCCTCAGAGGTAGAGAACAAATCATAACTCTAGAAGAGTTATTTTTCCCCACTACTTCCTTGGTAATATCAAAAGGCAAGATTTCTAATGATTTAATCTATTTGTAATTTCTTAATTAATTGAAACAATTGCTACTCTATTTGATATATATTTGAAATGAATAACTTAGAATTGATTACTTGACAAAATAAGAAAACAAACAAATAATTATAACTTGGATAAGCAAGAGATTTGGAAAATATGGTTGTATTTGTTCTTGTCCCCTCAATTTATCCCTTTATTTCTCCATGTGTCCATATGAGTCCAAGGAATTGGGAATGCAAAGGAAGCAACATGAGAAGGCGATTGAGAAATGACAACTTGAAGGTTTTTTTGGTTGCAATGAAAGTGGAAGAGGGATAACACAAGTGAATAGAGATTTGCTATGCAATTTCCAAAAAGATTGTGGCAGCAACACTATGCAAGATACACAAAATTCTTAGGCCATTTTATTTAATACAAGAATTGATTATATAGGAATTGCTAGGATGTGCCTTCCTGCACAAGGCAACCTTGGAATGCCAAATCATTGGGTGAAGAGGTAGTTCAAACTAATTAAATCTATTTAAATAGAAGAGGGAAGGAATACCAAGAAATCAAGACTATTTTTAGGTAATTTGGCTCACAAACTCACCCTATAAGTCAAGTTAAGTGAAATTACGTGTGTTAAAATCACGCATGAAGAGTTCTAGAAAAAGCGCGTAGGACCGCCGCCTAGGCAGGGTGACGGTCCTGTCACTAAAGGCCAAAACATGTAGAAAATGGCATGGGAAGTTGGAAGAAAGCATGAAAAAGATGAGTAAGGATGTTTAGGTTACAAATATACACTGGGAATAGGTTTAGGAGCTTGAACACCTTCTGAAAGGACATGAATCATCATTGGGGTCTTTTATAACTATTTTCTGACAATGTAGCACATGTAATTTTGGGTGCGTACATATTGACCCCTCAGAGAAGGGTATTAGCCATGAAAAGGCGTAAAACTATAGTTCAAGTATGGAATTCCTAAAATGAGGAGTTAGAAGCTATAATTGACATGCCCGTGTGTTGGAATGTCACTGTCCAAACTCCTGCTACCTATAAGACGAAAAGGAAGATTCAAGTGCAAATAGATAAAATATCAAAAAATAGACACTAAATTAAAATGACAAGAGGACTTAACATTTGTGTGGGGATATAGAAATATACATTCGCTAGTGTTTCAACCCTGCGAACATATACACTCAAAATGAAGTTATAACAACATATATATATATATATAAACTCATTTTAAAATTCATTTACGGATATTGACTTGGTGATTTTGAGATCTGGGCCCACAGTGAATGTTTTCATCAAAATAATAGTCAAAATGTTTATTGTGAGATCGTGATCATGCCTCTGTGAGAAGGAAATCAACCATCCCAGTCTCAGGTTAGTTTTCCTCACTTGTGTATTTTTAAACCTAAAATGTTAAAATGTCAAAATATTTTCCTAGGGGGGATCATTTTTGAAATTTATTGTTTTAAATGAGTTTCTAGGGGGTGCGCTCAAGGTAGTCTTTTGTTTTGTTAAAAGCAGTGTATTTTTGCATTTTTGAGCATTTTAGGGTAAAAAAGTCATACGAAGAATCGGTTCAGGACCACTGCCCTGAGCAGGGTGGCGGTTGCAGAACCACCACCCTACACCGGGTGACAGTTCTAAGCAGAATGACCAAAAATCATGCTAGCTTGAATTTTTTTTTGGATTTTTAATGTTTGGTTATGTTTTTGATGAGCTTATTTCTTGAAATATGTTACTAACTTTCTCTTTTCCTATGTTTTGGTGGATGCAGAAGAAGGAAGAGTATATTTGTTGAAGTCACGAGAGGGAGTGTGATTGGCTCCCTACGATATTGTATCAGTTGACTCAGGGTGAGATCGATACTCTTCAGAGAGAAGGTATATGGAGGATTGCACGGGTTCCCCATGTTACTCCTTCCAATCACATTTATGTGACCTATTCTCTTATTGGGATGTCAGAATCAGAACACCTTCCAGGTTGTCCAGGAGTGCTAGGGGTGAGTGGACCATTACTCTGGAGGAATGTATACTACATCCTTGGGGTTCTGATACTAGGCAAACAATTGACTTTGGAGACAGTAGGATCAAAATCCATTAAGACTCTATGGACCACTTATATGGGGGATTCCGTAGTTTCCTTTAGTTTGAAGAAGGGGATAAAGTTCTGATACTACTGCTCCCATCCCTACTATTCGTAAGGCCATGATGGGTATCTTGGCCTCGCAGTTGACCGGGACAACGGAGGTGATACAAAACTTTATTGTTGGGCTCCCATCATTATAAACATTGAGGCACATGGTCGTATCTACACTTGGGGAGTATATATACTTGGTAGTACTTATTATGAACTGTATTAGATTGTTAGGTTATAGGGGTAGTATTTGAGCCACCCCACATTCGTTATGAGCTGAGTGTATGAGTGGATCATCCCCTATAGGAGGGGAGTATGAGTACAAGACCCAGTGGCCATCAAGGCTGCTAGATGGACATCAATGAAAATTCTCAGGATGTCACATCAGTCTGTGACTTCCTTGACTACAAAAAACATGGTGGACACTCCATACCAGGACATGGTAGGATTGTGTGGATAGGATGAGACCACAATGGTGGCTTGATGCACTACTGGCTAGTTAGTTGATAGGATTGGGAAGCTTGAGACTCACCCATTTGGTCAAGTTCCTCAGCAGTTCGACCTTCCTTACATTGATATGACTCCCTTAGTGGCACCTATGTATAGGAATATGAAGGAGGCCCAAAAGGGGCCTTAAGGAGATCTAGGTTAGACTATAGTGGTTCTAGGAGTTCCTATCGTAGTTAGGTGAGTTGTTCATTCCCGATAGGCATGTGATGTCGCTCCTATACCCTTACTCTAGATTGAGGCTGTAGCTACTCGCAGTGGAGAGGAGGACGAGCCCATAGATGTGGATTCTAACTCTGAGGAGTATACAAGGGATGAGACCAGAGAGGAGACTAGTGACAAGGGGTTAGGTGGTGAGGCTGGTGGGTCAGCTCACATGGAGGAGGAGAGAAATCCTGAGTGTCATGATACTTAGGATGTTCTGAGAGCGGAGCAGGAGGAGGTGGCCATAGAGGAGGAGACGCTTGTCTCTAAGGGACCACTTCCTCATGACAAATAGGGGGATGACGAGTCCATGATGGGACAACATATTGCTTCTAGTTTTGGGGAGGCCCGACAACCATCAGCAGAAGTGACATCAGCCACTGACCTTACATGGATGACTGGAGATCCAAGTATGTTGATCCTCTTCTCTTGACCTTGTCAATCAAAAATTTTAGTTGGTATTTATTTTTGTTTTGTTTTTGTAACCTTATAACTCACCATTTCTTCTTGTAGTGATTGTACAAGAGTGGCGAGAGATTATTCGATGGGTGTGCATGGAAACCTTGCTGATACCTTCAGGGAAAACCCAAGATGAGTAAACTAATGACATAGGACAACCAGTCACTGTTGGAAGACACAGTGACGTGTTTGCACCCATCTGGAGGGAAGTGGAGGTTATTACTTCTCTTTGTACTCAGGTGACTACATATGAGACAATTGAGCCTTTGATGAGGTGGAGTCACTCTCATAGTGAGATCATAACTAGTGGCCACCACAACAAGCACTCTTACCATTTAGTGCATTCTCATCATCGTAGCCGCAGTAGGAGTCTTGAACAAAGCCGTGCACCATCTCAGGGATCCCACAAGGATTGATAGGCCATTGGTCCTTTTATTTCTTGGTTGTAATTTTTTTGGGCATTTATTTATTTATTTTTATATTTTGGGCTCATTGCAAGCATTTTGACCATACCTAGTGTGTGATGAAATTGCATATAAACTTGATTTATTATGATATATAAAGACTCTTCTTTTTTGTTTGGTAATTCATTGTATTTGAGTTGAATTCCTCTTGGCTCACTTCACATTTGTACTCTAGATGTTTAGAACTTATGTTTTTATATGCTTTTCAGAATGTATGTAGTGGGTACCAATGCTACCATCATGATTTCTTTTTTCTTGTGTTTTATAATGCTGATATATGATAATTAAAGCACATTGTAATGTTGAACTTTAGTTTCTCTAAGAAAATTTTGGTACTTCGTATTGTTTTGGAAAAACGTGACGAAAGAGTGAAATGATAAGTGAACAAACTTACCTCTCCTAACTCCACATAACCAGTAATATGCGATAGATCAACAGTAAGAGCAAGAAGGGGCACAAGTTATAGAAATTTGTTGAATGGTAATGATGAGAGAAAGACAAGTATTTAGAAAAACGTAAATGGGACCTTACAACCTCATTCTACTCAATTTTTATTCATAGTTCAAAATTTGAAATGCTTTCTAGTTTATCTATACTTAGATCCATAGATGGCTACTTGGCTGAAAAATCTAGTTTTTAGGTTTTAAACTCTTTTGGAATTTGCTGACCTAACTCACTTTATTTTGATTTATGATTTCATAACATTTAAATGAACTGTTTCTAACTTTCAAATTTGTCAAAGGGAACCCCTACACCTTGCCCCATGCTATCCGTAAGAAGCATGGGCTCATCACCATTGATAAGGCATAGGTGAGTTAGGTAACTTCTCTTGTTTCCCAACCCTATGTCACTAGTAAGAAATGCAGGCTCAACACTGAAGGTTGGTAGGGAAAAAAATGTGTAAAATAAATTTTTTTTGTGGATTTGCATTTGAATTATTTATCTAGGAAAAATTTCTAGAATGTTCTTATTTCCAAAGAGATGTATATGTGATAGATGTGACACCATGAATCTTCTTGAACAGACTATAGGCAAAGCCATTGTTATCCATATTTCACCCCCGCACCAAATATTGGATCAGCCATGACCCCATATAAGAGGACCCTGAGAAAAATCATTCAAATCTTGCACATTGGTCACAGAAGGACTCAACCATGGAGTGGTGGAGGCCAAGAGAGACTAAAGGACCCTATGCAAAAGAAATGACTCTGTCGGGCCATTTCCACATCTTAAATCCATTCTCCAAGTTTTACAGGAAGACTTAACTATGAGATAGTAGGGTTAGACAAGAAGGGGTGATGCCATGGAGGAACCAGAAACAAGAAGGGGAAGAAATGGTGAAGTTTTGAGGTCCTCGGGCTCGAAACTGTTCAAAAGGGTCTAGAAATGATTAAGTATGGAGGAGGCAGTGGAAGAGGCCATGTGTCCTAACGAAACTTCTCCAAAGGTGAATCCAAAAAAGGGGAAGCCCAACTAGAGCTAGGATTCCATGTATCCAAAATCCCAAAAAGTTGCGGGGCCATTAAAACATCTTTAACTAAGAAAGAAGGTGTTAGGTGTCAGCTTGGCGCAAAACCAAAAGGAGCCACGTGTCCAGGAAGAGCTTCGGGGATGCGGGAGTTTTTTGAGTTTTGTGCAAAGGGAAAAAGGATAAATTATGGACCCATGTGCCCATTTTTTGTTCCAAGCTACCTGCCATGAGTCCCATATCTTCAAAGGGGACCCATTTTTGAAAACTGTTTTCCCACCCATTGGTACGGACCTAATATAAACTTCAGAGGGGAATATATTTCGACTCAAGGCTCGAAATATTGCAAATCTGACACCATTGGAAAGATCTCAGCCTTACCTACACTATGGAGGTATGAAAATTTAATTTTGAGGAGGTTAGGTAAAGGAGAATGGAGGAAACATCTTCGGGCTTTCAATGTAGGATCCATCTATCTCAACAACCAGATTAGATTCGATCTATCTCCATTGATTCCTCTTCTTTCAAGGCACTGAATCAAAGATTGATGTATTAAAGATGAATTTGGGGGAAAATTTTATCAGAAGCATTAATGGCAGTGGTTTAGCTTCAACCTGATTTTCCTACTTTCATCTCTCTTTCTTCTCTCTGATCAAATCTATAAATATGGGAGTAGGACTCATTGTAAAGGGTTGGACATTCTTTGTTTTTTAGACTCCCTTATCCTTCTAGCAAAGGGATTTCTGGGGTTCAAGCCTTCCATAAAAATTATAATATGTTTCTACCTTTTAGTGACTTTGTAATGAACTGTATCAATCCATAGAGTAATAAAACATGTCTGTGATCGATCTTAGATCATTTCTTGTGTCTTTTTCTTCCATTTGGTCTTCCATTATATATCTGGATATCTATGCTTGTTTATTGTATGCATTTTAATGGTTTGTGTCTATTGGAAAAATAAGTGTTCATCATTCGTTTGGTGCATCACCTAGTAGTTTAGTTATTTCTTATTTCTTATACTATTTTATCCCTGTCTCCTTGGCAAGTTTTTAGATTAGGTATAGAAATAGATCCTCTGTAAATCCTTACGTATGCACCTAAATAGATGGATAAGGAACCAACCTTTAATCTGGAGAGATTTTCCATTTTTTCAAGGTCCCACACCTTAGGAAAAGTTCAATGTTATGAAATGACACCAAATGACCCTGCCTTAGAAAAGTAGATTTTTAGAACTCATTTGGGGGTGCTGTGATTTCACACTGATAGTTTTAGCACACTCGGTTGGATAGAGAAGTATCCATCTTGGTATAGTAAGAATTGATGTATAGTTGTTGTGATTCTGGATTTTAAGAAGTCTTAAAATTGTACATCTGGTGACTCCAACAGAGGAAGAAGCTAGTTGTTTTAGTAGCCCAAGCTTGGGAGATTCATGAGAAAAACCCAGTGTGGAGAAAGGAAAGAAGGCATATTTGAATACTTATATCTATCCCTAGGAAGAGAAAGGAGAGGAAGAAGAGTTCAAAGGTCCCCATCTCCACCAAGTAAAACCTTATCAACACCTCC
This sequence comes from Taxus chinensis, assembly GCA_019776745.2. Taxonomy (NCBI): domain Eukaryota; kingdom Viridiplantae; phylum Streptophyta; class Pinopsida; order Cupressales; family Taxaceae; genus Taxus; species Taxus chinensis. The sequence goes on along the minus strand of CM034154.1, from coordinate 246,047,655 downwards.
ACCTGTAAGGCCTTTCTTTCAATCTGTAAGGGTTCTTAGGCTAATCAGAATGGCACAACCAAATCCATATGTCAACTTCACTGAAAGCATCCCACTCACCTCGAATGCACAAAATCTAGTCCCGATAGCAACATTAAAGAGCATCCCATATTTCTCTGTGGAAAATCAAACTTCTCCTAGTGATCATGTCCAAGATATTGTAAATGTCTGTATAATCCATGAGATCCATGAGATGGAAATTACAGTCAAGCTACTCACTTCTTCACTCAAAGGTAAAGCTTCAAAATGGTTCATGAGTCTTGAGGCATGCTCTATCCAGAATTGGAATTAGCTATGCATAGCTCTTCACAACTAGTTTGGAGAGAAAGGTGATAACTTTTCTTTGTTGGAGTAACTTACAACAATCAAGAGAGCCCCAAATGGGAAATTGACATACTTCAACCTCAGATTCCAGTGGACTTGGGATAGGATTCCAACAACAGTAAAGCCCACTAATGAAGGTGCCTTATTATACTTTCTTAAGGCTTTAAACTCTAACATTTATTTGATGATTCATTCAGTGGGTAACACAACCTTACCTTCTGCCTATAGCCTCTCTATAGGGGCTGAGAACCACTTGATTCAGGCTGGTAAAATCACTCCTAAGCCATCCATCCCTCTGTACCCTGAGTTAGGAAACCCAGATACTAGCAAAATGCCTACATTAGCTCCTATACACACCCCCAGGAGTCAAAGTTTAGATGAAGCTTCCACATCATGATCTAACACCTCTAAGGAGCTTCAGGAAGTGATGAAGCAACTGTAAAACCTAGGAAATGAGCTAGTGACCATCAAAATACAACAAGCTCAGATTTCTAGGCCATATCAGCCCCATGCTCAATATCAAGCTAGACCCCAGTATCAATAGAATAGGCCACCATCTTAGAATACAAATCACAGCCAGAACCAAGGACAACCCCAAGATGCTAGACCTTTCAGGTCATATGATCCAAGCACAACTTCAACATCAAGGGCATTGGTTCCTGCATAGAATAATATGGCACAAGAATATGATTGGTGTTTTCCATGCAGTTAGCCACATAACCAATCAATGTGTTTTAATGGTGCTCTAAATCAGGATTTTATGGTGCAAACCAATATGGTGCCCTAAGAACCTGGCCCAAAGGGATATCAATAATAAGGAGCTCAACGAAGTGGACCTCTAGGAGATACTATGCTTGTCAATTGGCAGGCTAAAAACTTCTGTGGGATGAATTAGTCCCCTTCTCAAAGTGTAGCTGCCAATACATGGTCCAAAAAGAGAAATATTGGAGAGGGCCAACTACTAAACTTAGGTGACCCTAAACCTTCCATCACTTCACAAGGTCTTGGTGTTCCAAGTGTAGCTCTCAACATGCAAAACCAATCCAAGCCACCTTCCAAATCTAGTTAGGTACCGGTTGTAATAACCCATGTGCAAGAAAGAAATGTGTTTGGGAAGGGACAAAAAAATATATCTCATTCAATATTATTGAGAAAATGAAGAGGAAAAGTGTGAACATTTTTCTATGGGAGTCACTGGCCATTTCGGGGCAGAGGGATCTAATGCAGAATTCCATACAGAATTAGTCAAGTTAAAACCAACCCCCTAACTAGTAAGAGCGAGTGCTTGCCAATGTAATTCAACCTGAGAGGAACCAAGGAAAACAACAAGGTAAGAACTTAATACCTCCTCCATTCTACGTCTCATTAATTATTGGAGATAAATTAGTGCACAATTGTATGATTGATTTTGGGGCTAGTAGTTTTGTGATGCCCAAAAAAATAGTTGATCAACTGGGTCTCCAAAATTAAGTCATCTCTAGAGTAGTCCAATTAGATGGGAAAAAAGTGACCAATGTGGGAATCATCAAGGATCTGAGTCTCACTCTGCATGCCTTCCCTAATGTGATTGTTTTGCAAAATGTGTCTATCATAGATTTGCCACTACATTTTTCTGTGTCTGTCTAGGGACTTCACTGCCAAAATTGGAGGTTACCTATCTATTGATTGGTCACATATGCTATTTAGGACAAGGTATGGGGAAAAGGACACAGTCATATCTAAACCCATTGTGTACTACCACATTGAATCTTATGTGCCTAGCCCAATCAATGCCAACTACTCAGCTTTTGATCAAGAAGACTTCCTAAGAACTAATGAAGTAGATACCAAAGTGGGATATATCCCAGACTTGACTCTAGATGAGTGGGCAAAAAATACATGCTTTTGACTCCTATAAGGAGATGGGTTTCTACTGTCTACATGAAAAGAATCATCCTCTTCATGACCTAATTAAGCTAGAATATAAGGATGACAATGGGGTATGGAAATTGTTCTTTGATGGCTCAAGGAGTAGACAAGGGGCTGGAGGAGGAGCTATGATTGTGTCCCCCAAAGGTATGAAGTACTATTCAGCCTTCAAATTCTAGTCTGCTTGCTCAAATAACACTACTGAATATGAGGCTTTGGTCCAAGGTCTTCATTGGGAAAGGAAGCTGGGGATCAAGAACTTGTAAGTGTTTGGTGATAGTGAGCTGGTTGCCAATCAAGTCAGATGAGTTAATGCTATAAAAAATGACCTGATCAAGAACTACAAGAGTAGGGTATGGAATCTGATGGAGGATTTTTATGCCTTCACCATTATGTCTATACCCAAGAAGGAGAACGAAGCTACTGACAGACGTGCAGCAGTTAGAGCAACATTTGATGTGGTCGATAACATCAAAAGAGAAAAATAACATCCACATATCAGATAATAATACATGTGGCTGTGAGGCCAATAGTACTAGATAATAACATATGTTGGCAGGTGTTTCAGAATGATCAGTAGATCATTAACATTTTGCAAGAAGAAGCCGAATTCTTAGCTAAAAACCAAAGAAGATTAGAGCAGCAGTATGGGAATTAGATAGTATAGTTACATACAAACAAGCTTCCCAAAGGCTTAGTGACACTGGAATCTATTTTCAATCCTAATGATCAGTTCATAAAGGGGAAGGCTAAAATATAGATCAAAGGAGAAGATTCAGATTCAATCTTAGTTGGAGGAGACAAAACACTTCAAATTGGCAAAGTGGCCACTAAGCAAGAAAGGTATTAATTCATACAACTTTGCCAAGAATTTCAAGATGTGTTTGCTTGGAGTTATGAATACATAAGATGATTCAATCCAAAACTAGCACAACACACAATCAAACTAGATCTAGCTGCTCAGCCCATCAGGCAGAAGCAGAGACCAGTCAACCCACATATTGAGCCTCTGATGAAGGAGCTGAACAAGCTGATAGAGGAAAGCATCATATTTCCAGTCAAACACTCGAGTTGGGTCACAAATCTAGTCCCAGTCAGGAAGAAAAATGGAGAAATCAGGTTGTGTGTTGACTTTATGGATTTGAATAGAGCCTCCCTCAAAGATCACTACCCCCTCCCTTCAATGGAGCAAATCTTGCAAGTAGTGTCTGGGTCAGAAAGGTTCTCCCTCCTAGACAGTTACTCAAGGTACAATCAAATCCTGGTGAAAGAAGATAAATTCAAAACAGTCTTCACCACCAAATGGGGCACCTATGCTTACAGAAAAATGCCATTTGGATTGTCTAATGCTAGAGCCACTTTTCAAAGGGAAATGGATATGGCATTCAAGGGGATGATAAAAAAGATGGTACTGATATAACTGGATGACATCACAATGTTTTCCAAAAATGCAGGAGACCAAATTTTTCATCTAAGGTAGGTATTTGAAAGATGCAGGAGTTTTGGGGTTTCATTGAACCATAAAAAATGCATATTCTTGGCCCATGAAGGTAAGATGCTAGTCCATATTATATCAAAGGAAGGATTGGCAATTGACCTAGAGAGAGTTCAAGCAATAAGAGAATTTCCATTTCCAAGTCACAAGAAGGCTCTTCAAATCTTCTTGGGAAAAATCAATTTCATCCGTAGGTTTGTTCTAAACTTTGCTACCCTTGTTAAGCCAATAACATTGACGCTAAAGAATAGCTTAGCATTCAGGTAGATAAATAAAGGAAGGGAAAGTTTTGAGGCTATCAAAGAAGCCATATCACAAGCCCCAACTCTTTGAATCCATATTTTTCCAAAGAATTCATATTGTATGCCTTTGGCAGAAGGGACATGATTTCTACAATCTTGGTTCAACAGAACAGAGAAAGTGTAGAATAGCCAATTGCTTTCTTCAGCCAGAGTCTAGAAGATTATGAGGTGAAGTAATCCTTCATTAAGAAGCAGGTCCTAGTGGTGATCAGAGGATTGAATAATTTTAGGCATTTGGTTTCAAATAACAAAATCTAACTATTGGTCCCCCATGCAGGAGTTAAAAAATTCCTTCTCAGCAAGGCCCTGCATGAAAAATGTGTAGGATGGATCACTCGTGTCATGGAATATGACATTGAGATCAAGGTCACTAAGCTAGTCCATGGGAAGGGTTGTGTGAAAAACTAGCCTCAGGTCAACAATATGAAACAGACAGTGAAAAGGAGGTTGTTCTTATTTTACAAGATGATCAAGAAGAAGGGAGAGATGATGTACCTGCTCCTTATTGTACCTAAGACATGGTGCACTTCCTTAAAATAGGCATGTGTCCTCATGGGATGAATAATGTAAAGAGGAGACATTTCAAGTTATAGGCCATCCCATATGTTCTTATTGATGGTGTCTTGTTCAAAAGAGACATCAATGGCATTCTGCTGAGATGCATTGAGATAGATCAGGTGGAAAGGGTGCCACAAAAGTTCCATGTTGAAGCAGCGGGAGGCCATTTTGCTCCAAGAGTGAAAACACTCAAAATCATGAAAGTAGGATATTATTGGCCCAGAGTTTTTAGTGACTGTTACACATGGATCAAAATGTGTAAGAATTGTGCATTCTTTAAAGGCACAAAGAGGCTAACAAAACTTATGTTGCACCCAATCTCAGTCGATCAACCTTTCATGCAATGGGGATTGGAATTCATTGGAGTCATCAATCCAAATTCAATCCAGGGCCACAAATGAATTCTGACAGTGACAAATTATTTCACCAAGTGGACCGAGGTAGTGGCACTCAAGGAATCCAATGAGTCTAGTATCCTAGATTTCTATAAAGGGATAGTAACCAAATTTGGAGTTGTAGTCACCATCATATCAGACAATGCATTAGAATTTATAGGTTCCAAGATCACAAGATGGGATGTTAATAATGGGACTTATTTAAGCACTTCATCAAACTATTACCCTCAAGGTAATGGCCAGACTAAGTCCACAAACAAGAACCTAATAAAGATCATCAGAAGAACTCTTGATGAGAATCAAAGGAACTGGCACAAAAATCTCAAAATGGCCTTATGGGCTGATAGAATAATGCCCAAGAGATCCATAGGAAGCTCTCCATTCAAGCTCGTTTATGGGAAAGAGGTAGTGTTTCCTATATCGCTTGAGTTTCTAACATTGGAACTCGTGAAACAATTAGAGATGTCTAAATTTGAGCCAATGGAGGATAGGTACACAGAGCTGATAGAATTAAAAGAAACCTGAGAATATGCTCTTCAAGAAATGGAAAATAATCAGGCCTTAATCAAGATATGTTTTGACAAGAAGGAAAAAGTAAGGACCTTTCAGGAAGGAGACCTAGTTTTTAAATGGGATGCAGATCGAGCAAAACCAGGCAAGAATTCCAAGTTTGAAACTATATGAAGTTATCCCTATATGATCACAAGGTGAAAAAGTAGAAATGATTTCCAATTGTCCACATTAGAGGGTGAAGAGTTGTAGATTATAGTGAACGGGATCTATCTTAAGCACTGCTACTAAAAGGAAAGTCTCACCCCGTACATATTATTTTAGTTTCTCTTTCCTCTAAGTACTTTTGCACATTGTCTTGTTGTAGTATAGATTGATTTTCTCCTAATTGCTTTACATGATCTGAATTCTTCCATTGGGAGCATGTATGATTTCAAATTTTGTATATAGTTGTGGTGTTGTTTTGTAGCTCTTATACAGTCCATTTAGAGAGATAGATGAAGCCCTGGGTTAAAATAATTTTCTACTATCAGAAACCTTCATTTCAAGATTTTTTATGAAAATTGAGAGTGCAAGAAGCTGGGCTCATGAATTAGAGACATAATTAGTATCATACCATATTTCTTTACTCCATGCCCAAAGGATATGACAAGGCAATTGGTGTTTTCATCTATCAGGAATATACCCCTGTGAATCACCAAATTGTTATCCATATTTTGCCGTCATGACAAATATTGGATCATCCACGACCCCACATAAGAGGAACCTGAGAAAACTCATTCAAATCCTAAAAATTGGTTGTAGAAGGACTAAACCATGGAGTGGCGGAGGCCAAGAGAGACTAAAGGACCCTGTGTAAAAGAAATGACTCTGTCAGGCCATTTCCATGTCTTAAATCCATTCTCCAAGTTACAGGTAGACTGAACTATGAGATAACAGGGTCAAATAAGAAGGGGCAATGCCGTGGAGGAACCAGAAACATGAAGGGGAAGAAATGGTGAAGTTTCGAGGTCCTCGGGCTCAAAACTATTCAAAAAAGGGTCCAGAAATGATTAAGTATGGAAGAGGCAGCAGAAGAGGCCATGTATCCTAACGGTGCTTCTCCAAAGGTGAATCCAAAAAAGGGGAAGCCCAAACTAGCACCAGGCTTCCACGCATCCAAAATCCCAAAAATTTTCGGGGTTGTAGAAAATTCTTCAACTAAGAAAGAAGGTGTCAAGTGTCGGCTTGGCGCAAAACAAAAAGGAGCCATGTGTTTAGGTGGAGCTTCGAGGCTGTGGGACTTTTTTGAGTTTTACGCAAAGGGATAAAGGATAAATTATGGACTCATATGCCTGATTTTTGTTCCAAGATTGCTGCCACGAGTCCCATATCTTCAAAGGGGACCCATTTTTGAAAACTATTTCCCCACCCATTGGTACAGACCCGATACAAACTTTGAAGGGGCATATCTTTAGACTCAGGGCTTGAAATAGTGTGAATTTGACACCATTGGAAAGATCTCGGCCCCACCTACACTATGGGGGTCTGAAAATTTAATTTTGAGGAGGTTAGGTAAAGGAGAATGGAGGAAATGTCTTTGGAATTTCAATGTAGGATCTATCTATCTTAACAACCAGGTCGGATTGGATCTATCTCCGCTGATTCCTCTTCTTTCAAGTTGTTGAATCAAAGATTGATGCAGTAAAGATGAATTTGGAGGAATATTTTATCAGAAGCATTAACGGCAGTGGTTGAGCTTCAACCTGATTTTGCCACTTCCCTTTCTCTTTCTTCTCTCTGATCGAATCTATAAATATGAGGTAAATACTCATTTTAAAGGGTTGGATGTTCTTTGTTTTGTAGGCTCCCTTCTCCTTCTAGCAAAGGTATTTGTGGGGTTTAGACCTTCCATAAAAAATTGTAATATGTTTCTACCTTTTGGCTACTTTTTAATGAACTATATCAATCCATAGAGCAATAAAACACGTCTGTGATTGATCTTAGATCCTTTCTTTTCTCTTTTTATTCCATTTGGTCTTCCATTATAGATCAGGCCATCTGTTCTTGTTTATTGTATGAATTTTGTTGGTTTGTTTATATTGGAGAAATAAGTGTTCATCATTCCTTTGGTGCATCACCTGGTAGTTTAGTTATTTCTTATACTCTTTTATCCCTGTCTCTTTGACAAGTTTTTAGATTAGGTATAGAAATAGATCCTTTGCAAATCTTTACGTATGCACCTAAATAGAGGGATAAGGAACCAACCTTTAATCTGGAGAGATTTTCTTTTTTTGCAAGGTCCCACACCTTAGGAAAAGTTCAATGTTATGCAATAACACCAAATGACCCTGCCTTAGAAAAGTAGATTTTTAGAACTCATTTGGGGGTGCTGTGATTTTGCACTAACAGGTTTTATACCTTATATTATAGGATATTGCATTTGAATGAACTGGATAACCTTATAGTATAGGATATTACGTTGGTTTCTCATTGGAAGGGATGTATCCTTTTTTTTCAACTAGAAACTCCATGTTCTTCCCTATTGCATGTGTCTATTGTGAAGTTTGGTAACTTTCTAGCTCTCTAATCCTCCCTACTAAAGTAGAAATAAGATCAACAAGAGAGTATTGAGTCCCTTGTTAGGGTGCTTGTGGCGTAGGGTTTGATTGAGAAAGATCATGATACACTGTCATGAATTGTTAAATGTTATAATTCTTTTCTTCCTTAGAAGTAAGATTCTTAGGATAGGCATTCGAAATATCAAAGGTTGTAACTTTCATTATATCCAAATACTTATCTATCTGATGAAGAGGATTAGTTATTCTTACAAATGTATCATATTCTGTTGCTTACATGAAAATTTAATGTCTAGACAAGACTCTATGGTATGAACCTGTTCCATTTGTGATAACAATGTGGTTTGCATTGGGTTGACCATATTGCATGTTTAATAGTTGATCAACCTCCTCCATCCTTACATAGCTAATGGGGTTTGAAGTCTAACTAGGGGAGGTTTGGAGGTTTCTTGTGTAATTTTCACCCTACCTCAAAAGAGAAGGGGTCTATTGTGGTTGAACATTGGTGTAATATCTATTAGAGCCAAATGGCCCACCAAACTCTCTTCTAGAAATATTTTAGAAAGTATAAAATACCTACCAAATAGGGGAAGAAATGGAGATGTGAGTTAATAGAAATGAAAGAAAAGGAAACAAGAAGGAATTAATCCTTCATGCCAGGTTCACCAATTTATATGAAAGAAAATCAACATGTGATCTTCTTCGCACCTAATTTCCCAAGGTCATGCTAGGACAACCTATGTAGAATGGAAATGGATGTGAGTGGGGTAGAGATGAACAAGCTAACAATGCAATCTTATGTATTCAACATGCAATATTGAGATCTATGAATCTAAGGAAAAGAAATCCATCCTAAACTGAAGTGGTGTAATGGATTAATTGGATAAAGTAGCTACTCGGATGCTCCAGTCGATATCAAGATTTGTCGAGAGTCTATCTACTAGTTGTGGAACACACGGAAAGTGACCTGTACATGCCTCGTATAGATTTCTAGACAAGGTTATGGAAGTGAGAATGAGAGGTGTAATGGAACCACAAGGTCTATGGGAGGTTTTTGGTCTATTCCAAAAATCCTTAGCCTGATTGGATGCTATGTTCAACACTAAAAGTTGTGTAATGATGTCAGGTGGAAGTGGTGATGATCTAAATACCAATGCACAAAAACCAGTGTTGATGTTTAATTGATTAGTAGGCCTGTTAGGTTGTGGGACTTGGGGATCACAACTGTGAACTCGTGGAGGTTGTGGTCTTTGTATGGTCATATGCATAATCAAAACCTATTTCTAGGAGCATTCCAATAATTGTAGGCTTGATCAGCTGCAATGTTTAAATTGTTCAATTGTTTTATCTTCTTAGAATACCTAGTAGGTGTACGTAAAACTAACAAGTGTAAACCTGTATCAATGTCAGTCAACAAATCTAGCCTCTTGGGTTGTGGGGCCAATGGATCACAACTGAATATTTTCTCTTATTACGGACCTTTAATGGTCATGTCGAATGAATTGAATTTGTTTTGATAAATAAAACTAACTGTCAAAGGAAATTCAATCTATGTTTTTGGTATTTTCACAGTATATGTAAACAAAACAATGGAAGTAAACTAATCTATCAAAAGTAAATATTTTTAATCTAAAATAAGATTTTGAACAATGCTTCTAATCTAATAAAAAAAATTAAATACAAGTAATTAACCAGTTGTAGTTAATTACTTGTGCAAGTATGTGAATCTAGATCTAAAAGAACGAAAATAATTTAATCAAAATCCTTTAAACCCTACCTCAGAGGTAGAGAAAAAATCATAACTCTAAAAGAGCTATTGTTTCCCACTACTTCCCTAGTAATGTCAAAGAGCAAGCTTTCTAATGATTTTCTCTATTTGTAATTGCTTGATGAACTGAAATGAAATTATTTTCTACTCTATTTGATATGTATTTGAAATGAATAACTCAAAATTGATAACTTGAAAAATGAAGCAAACAAAAAAATAATTCCAACCTAGATAAGAAAGAGATTTGGAAAATATCTAGTTGTATCTGTTCTTGTCCCCTCATTTTATCCCTTTCTTTCTCTGTGTGTCCATATGAGTCCAAAGAATTGGGAATGCAAAGGTAATAGCAGGAGAAGGGGCTTGAGCAGTAGAAGCTTGAAGGAATTATGGTTGCAATGCAAGTGGAAGAGGGATAACACAAGTGAATAGAGCTTGGCTATGTAATTTCCAATAAGATTGTGGCAGCAATACTATGTAAGATACACAAAATTTTCAGGCCATTTTATTTAATACAAGAATTGATTATATAGGAATTGGTTGGGATGTGCCTTCATGCACAAGGTAACCTTGGAGTGCTAAATAATTTGGTGAAAATGTAGTTCAAAAAGGAACTTTTCACATCCATCTAATGGAATTACTAACCAAGATTGTGCAGCTAGAGAATACCATATCAATCATGATCATTTTGATCTTAGGCAATGTGGTTCAGTAAACTGTCTCCTAGATAGTCAATGCCTTCTTTTTAATGCATACCCCTGTTACTATCACAGTCTTGAAGATTGTACTTGTATATAGTCCCATATTATTTTTACCATGCCTAGGTGGTAGTTTGAATATCCATCTACAACCCAGGCATGGTTTTCAGTCCTGACACGGTAAAGGCCAAGACATGTGACAAGGTGCCAAGTGTTATTTTTCATCAATGCACTGGATAATATCAGTACCCACGTACAGGCTTTCCAATATTTTGACTATGAATGGGATTCCTAGGAACTGTAATACGGCTCCTCAAAGGACAATAAATCTACTCATCAAAGCAAATTTGTAACTGTCTTCTCATACAATGTAGCTACAAGTCCTTGGTGCAGTGGAGTATGTATTCAGTGGAGCATCCAATTTTTCATCTCGTATCATGATAGTATACCACTTTGGCATATGTTATACTATTATCGTGGGTCATGGCTCTATCTGATCATCACCATCATCCCCATCATCAACGTCATCTTCTGTGGGAAAATTTTCTTCTATTTTTATAATAGATGGAATATCTACATCAGGTGAGTCTGGAGGAGGATTCTCTGCTTCTTTCTTCTAAAAAAACTCAACATCTTTGCTAATGTAGACTTTCCTTGTCTTTGGATCCATCAATCTATACCAGTGAAGTGTTTCAAGATACTTAAAACTAATGTGACCAAGTCTCTGATGCCACAACTATGTAGAGGTATAATTTTTAGCCACAAGTTCCTGATCATCTCTGTGGACAAAATCAAGTTGGAATATACATCCCACATTTGAGGGTTTTTTAATAATTTTTGAGCCTCATGATTTGTCTAAAATTAAACACATTTTCTTGCTGGAATGAATATCAAAGTTAATTTTCAAATTGTGATCTAGGAGTTGACTAACTGATAATAGATTCTTTGTAAACTTAGGGACATATAGTACATATGATAATCTAAAATTTTGTGAATCAAGGGGTGGAGAAATGTTCCCAATCCCCTGTACTGTGTAAAAATAATCATCACCTAACGAAACATGATATTTTGAAGGTGTGTCCCTCATTGTGGTAAACTAGTCTCTATGGCCAGTCATGTGTCAAGTGAATCCAAAATCAACATACCAAATGTCACTAGAAGACGTGGGTGGTTCACTAGAATGAGAAGTGTAAAAGAAGTCTTCGTTATCTGAATATTCATCTTGTTCAACTATATTTCCTTGCTGATGTGGTTTTCTTCTTCATTTACCCTTCTTCTACCCTTGATTGTAGTTTGAATGTCCTTTATGAGATTTCTAGTGTTGAGGTCCAAAATTAATTGATGAACCTTTCTTATAGGTATTGAACCAACAATATTTTAACTCATGTCCTCTTTTATAGATAGGAAATTTCTTATTTTATTTCTTATCCCCTTGCTGATGCTCATTTTGGGAATGTTGAGAGGAATTAGGTTTGCCTTTTCCTTTTCCTTTCCATTTTTGATGAGAAAATAGTGCCTACTCCTCTTCATCATATTTATTGTACATATCTTCCTCTAATTATAGTAGATTCACTAACTTTTCAAAACTGGCTGTCTGATCTGATAAGTTTAGTGTCATCAAAAAAATGTGGTATGAAGGAGGGAGTGCTCTCAGAATAATGGGAATGAGAGCTATAGTAGTGACCTTTGTTCCTAGGGCTAGATGTGAAGCCCTCAATTATGTAACTCTTCTTAAGAAATCTTCTATTTTCTCATTTTGTTTGAACTTCAGTGTGTGTAACTGATTCTACAAATTTAGTATTACATTCTTGTTCTTGGCCTCGTACACTGTGCTCAACTTATCCCATGCTTCTTTGGTTGATTTGGCATCATGAATGTGGGGTTTCACGTCGTCGGATTTTACAAATAAGATTATAAGATTGGCCTTTTGATCAGATCTATCAAACTATCACTTTTAAGTTGTATCAATTACTGACTTGGTTATTGAACCATCCACAACATTCCAAATTTCTTCAAACTCAAGTTGTGTTTTGATTTTTTTATTCCATGCTGCATAGTTATTTCCTCTTAGAATTTTGTGAATCTATAAGAAATAATTTGGGGGCATTGGTGCTCATTTTGCATAATGAACTAACAAAGGGTAAGGTTCTTATCACTCTAGGTATATGGTCTCCCAATCTATATACCATTAGTCTGATATACCAAACCTTTCTATATACACACCCTTCTGATATAACTGTTGGTGTGGAAGAATCTCACCCATTCTATATACTTGGTAGTATGTGAAATAGGAATTAATGTACGTAAAAGAGTTCGATACATGGTACCAAGATAGTACTGAAAGGGGTCTGTGTGGTTATTGACACCGACTCATAAAAAATATCCTCATAAGTGTGTGCAACTTCACTATATAGTCTAAAAATTTCAATGTCTAGATTTAAGTGGAGCAATTTTTCATAGATTAATGGGAGGGCTCAAAGTGTGTGCACTATGTCCTTATTACTTCCCATCGATTTAAAGGGTTGATTTCCAGACAATATTGTTGGAGCTATATTAGGTGTTAAGTGTAGTAGTAGTTGTGAAGACTTTACCTGTAAGTGCTTCCCAGAGGCACTGTTTATACTAAACACTGCGAATGAGATTCAAATATCTCGTGAGTGTTACTGAACTAATTTTTTTATTATTTTTGAGTATAAATCTATGTCAGTTTTAAAGTAGTTACAATGGTATGTGGTTGAATATGAAAACCTAGAAATTAGTACAATGTGTTGAAATATACAATTACATTAAAAATTCTAAAAAAAGTTGAATGGAAGGATTTTTTTAATTTTTTGGGGCTCTGGTGGCCTCCAGAGCTCAATATGGCTCACTGAGCAAAAAAACACAAAATGAAGTTTTTAATCACCCCTCCTTTGGAAAATGTTTCTCAGAATAAAAGAATATGTAGAGTGGGAGAATTTTTTTGTACCCTCAATAGGTTTTTCTTCACTATTTTTGGCTGGAAGTTTAGTTATTACTAAGGGATTTAGTTGTGATTTAAGCTGCTAACTGGGGATTTAATGCTAAATCTACTGTTAAATCTCAATTGTATAAAAACTAAAATTTTTGGTGGGGGTCAATTCTAAGACTTCACACCCCAAAAATTTTCCACAAACCAACACGACTAACTATAAAAATTGAACTATCAATTGAAGCAATTTGTATATAAATTCTTCAAAAAAATCACTAAACTCTTTAAATAAATACATGGTTGTTGACGGAGATGACCACGTGGCATCGGTGAGAGGAGGTGGATTAGGTATTCTGCTTAAGGTGGATCTTCTTTCCTTATCACTTCATGTGAAAATCCTCTGACGTTTTTGCTTGGAATTTTTTTTATATAGTCTGCCATTTGTTGTTTGTAGATTGATCTAGCTGAGATTTTGTTATTCACTATGCTTTGTATTGCAGGGTCGCTGTGATTGATTGATCTACCGTGTATTTTTTTTGCTAGTGAGATTTGTATTTGTATTTTTTTGAATACCACTATGTTCCAATATTTTTGTTGTGATTTTGAATTAAGTTGCATGCCACTGTTGTGGAAGGATCCTTTGTTAAGTAGGACTATTGACACCTCACTTTGAAGATCACCGTTTGAGCTCTAGCGCCTTGTTTTATGTTTTCTGGCTTTACACAGGGCTAGAATGGATGGAATTTCCTGTACAAACCCTAATTACAATGTGGACTCATGATAGTTCTATAATGGTTTCAATGGGATACAATGGTGCTGGCTCAGTTTGATAGTGTTCAATGCAAAGACAACCCGACCAGTGCACGTGTAACATAGTTTTCTATTGTAACCTAACTCGGTTTGGAGCTCAATCTATAACTCACATGTAATGTATTTCAACTTGGTCTTCAATGCAAAACTCAGCAGTTGAAAATTAGCATGACCTATGAAGGATTAACTTGCTAGTGCCATGAGCTAGCTCGGTGTGATCTTGAGGGTGTTTAATGCAACTTGTTCAGGAACTCGGTAGATGCAGAGAATCCTCCAAATGCAAACAAATTTCTATTTTTACCTGAGACTAAATTCTTCTCTAAATTTAAAGGTAAAACCCATGGTTGGGGATTTTTTTTTTTAATGTTGTGAATTTGATTAACTTCCAGGAAGCAAATTGGCCTAGTGCAAGAGGAACCAAGGTAAAAAAAATTTGCTTTTTGTTTACGTAGAGATAATACTGGAGGCTTTCTTATCCTTCTAGGAGATGAGAATGTATGGGTTGGGATGAAGGGAATATATTTGGCACCTATGGCTCACAAAAACACTATTACCCTCTCAAAATTTCCTCAACATTCTTTGAAACTTCCTATTTCCCCCATAGGCAAGAATAACCTACTCTGGTACCAAATGAAAGTGTATAAGAGGGTCAGAAGCCTCACACATTTATTAATGTTCAATCAAATCAACATTACAATGAATGTGTTGTAATTCTTATAGGAATTGAACTACCATGTGCAGACAAATGAAATGTTGCAACAATGCAACAATAAACATACCTGTGCACATATAATTACAAATATATGGTTTGAACCATATAACAACTCAAATAATGAAAAACAACATGCTATGGGAATACTATTCCCAAATATAATAAACATATGGTTTAAAGCAACTTACCACAATTTAATAATTAACCTACATATGCTAAATTAACCTAGGTAAAATATGTTTACCCTAACAGAAGCACATAGATGTTATGCAGCTCAAAATTTGTTAATTTTATTTGTTAAAGAATACCACCAACAACTTACAAACATTATAAGTATACATATTATAGTGGATGCTCGCCTCCTATAATCTAAATTTAATGTGTTAAATCCTTACAACCATTATGTTCCAAATATCATGGGTTAAATCCAAACAAACACTAAGCTTAAATTATTACATCGTTGTAAAGGCTAGCGACCGCTAAGCTCAAATCAATTTCATTTAAAATTTTAAATCTTATTGAATTTTTTTTTTAAATATTATGTTGTGGCAGTACGCAGTGGTTACTAATTTCATTTTACCTTAATTTAATTTGTGAAATCCTAGCAACCGCTAAGCTCTAAATAATATGTTGCGGAAATACTTAGCGGATGATAGACTCAAAATATATTTCTTTATTTTTTTAAATCTCAATGACTACTATGTTCCAACTATTATGATGTGGTAGTGTCTTAGAAGCATAAAAAATCAAGATATCCGTTATTGAGTACCGATCTTTATTCTCAAAAAATGTTTTGAGATATAACCTAGTGGCCGCTAAGCTCGCAATTTATTACATTTTTTCGTTGAATACTAGAAAAAACATATATTTAAATAATATGTTAGAACATAAGCTAGCGGACACTATGCTAATTTTTTATTCTTTTTCTTGTTACATGCTCGAGACATATACTCTTAAAATACTCTATTGTGGAAGCATCTAGATGCCATGTAGCTCAAAATTTGTTAATTTGATTAGTTAAAGCATACCGCTAACAACTTGTAAATTTTTTGAGTATATATATTCTAGTAGACGCTAGCCTCCTAGAATCTTAATTTAACGTGTTAAATACTTGAAATCGCGATGTTCCAAATATTATGGGTTAAATCCTAACGAATATTAAGCTTAAATATTACATTGTTGTAAAGGGTAACGAATGCAAATTTGAAATCAATTTTATTTAAAATGTTAAATCCTATCGAAATATTTATTTTAAATATTATGCTATGGTAGTATGTAGCGGGTGCTAATTTCATACTACCCTAATTTAATATGTGAAATCCTAGTTACCTCTAAGCTCCAAATAATATGTTGCAGCAATACCTAATGGACGCTAGAATTGAAATATATTTCTTTATTTTGTTAAATCTTAAGGACCACTATGTTCCAAATATTATGTTTTGGTAGTGTCTTAGTGGCCTAAGAGTTCAAAATATCCATAACTGCCTATCGATAACTAAGCTACAAATATGGTATTGTGTTATACCCTAGTGGCCACTAAGATCACAATAGTTTTCTTGTTTTTGTAAAATCATAGCGACAAATAATATCGAAATAATGTTTTACATCATAACCTATCAGAAACTAAGCTAAGAATATAATTCATTAACGTTTTCATTGCTAGAAACCCTAATGTTCGACATATTAGTTTTTGGCCTTTTATAATGACTGTAAGCTCCAAATAAAATGTTGTTACAAATCAGAGCGACCGATAAGATCAAAATGTTTTAATATTTTTTTGAAAATCATAACCACTACATGACTCAAAATATTATTTCATCGCATTACCTAGAGGCCGCTAAAGCTCCAAATATTATTTATTAGCATAACATGGTGACGTCTAACCTAAAAAAAAATTACTTTAAATTTTGTTATCGAAAGTGTTAGACTGATGATCGCTAGGCACTAAACATAAACCTTCTACATGTTATACAATTATAAATAGATTTTTATTATAGCTGAGATTCAAAAATGTTTTCTTTAAAAGAAAATTATATCCTAGAGTCCGCTAAGCTATACAACGTTTTCTTGATTAATTGTATTTGGATAGGAGAAATCGAATTGAAAAGGTATAAAAGATAACAAATAAATTTGGATTTTCCATTTGAATATATAGAAATACTTGTGGAATCATGAATTAATATATATGACAACACTCTATCTTTCACCAATAATATGTGGCCTATTAATAATATTGTTTTAAATGAATTATATCATCATGAGTATAAAGCTATGTGATTTTATGTCATGGCTTAGCATGCAGAAAAGGAAATATAAATTTAAATACATAGTTATTAAAATATGTATTTCATAAAATTTAGGCATATATATAATATGTTTACCTTCCATTGAATTTTTTTATCTCATAATTGAAAACTTAGTAAGTAGGATTTTATAGTTTTAAATCATTTTGTTAACCTCGAATATCTTCTCACAAAGTTAACGTGACAACCATATAAACAATGTACAATGAAATAATTACCTCGGGTTGTTTCTATCATCATAATAAAAGGAAAACAAGTAGACATAATGAATACCAAAACAATATTTTGAGTGTCACTAAACATTACAATTTTAAAAACTAGTGATTATGCAACTGACCATCATTATCGGGAAAAAAATTCTAGAGGGGGACATTGAACGATGGAAACTTGTAAGCGTTCAAATGAAATAAAAACCAAAGCTCAAAAGGGATTAAATTTTCTTTGGTTGGGGAACAATAGATTCCTTGTTTTCTTGAAGAAAAAAGAAGTTTGAAAAAATGATTAGAAGGAACTAGTAAGCAGATTTAGGTCACATAGCACATTTTTATAGGGCAAAGAAGGCTAGATTGATGTGAAAAATATAGGTACTAGTCGAAGATAGAATGAATGAACAAGCCCATAATAATAAAGGTGAAAATTTGGTATAATATATGTTTTTGATAAATACCTGATGAAGATATGAGATTATTTCATGCTTGGTGATGCCATTCAAACCACTGTTTGCTACATCGAACTAAATATCTACACTATTTTTCCACAACCCCTTTATCTTCCCTAGTTTGTGTGTTCCCTTTTTATTACTGCTTGATTTTTCCCTTTTCTTTTAATCTATAAATGAGATTATAATTACTGCCTGATTGTTCCCTGGCCAAAATGACCAGGATTTTTGCACTCGGCCCTGAAATCTATGGCTTTCTTGTATTGTTCTATGATTTCATGAGATGTTGTCTTGCAAAACCAAAAAACAAAAAACCTAAAGACTAGTTCTCTAGGGTATTTAATATTTTTTTTTGGCATATTCCACGTTATAAATTTCAAAAATATAAAAAGTGTGGGATATGAAAATTAGAGCAGGGGAAATTTATAGCATATTGAAATTTCAAATTCTCAAAATGTGGGGGAATTCAGAATTCAAATTTTGAATTTACCACACATTAAGAAAAATTGTGGGATATAGAAAAAATAAACAATATTGAAAACAACACCTTTTGTTCTTTGCTATAGCTTAAAATAGTTAAAAAATAATAAAACATATAATATTATAATAAAATAGTATAAATGTATAGGCACATTTATTTTTATTTTTATCAAAGTCAACCTAGAAAATGTTAGATGTAATGCGCTAATGAAATATAATTCTTGAATTACTTTGTGCCACAAGGAAAGTTTGAACCTGATAGTTAGAAAACATTATAATTGACACATTTATTATGATATTTAAATATAAATAAATGAATATAATATGAAACCATGATATTATATTATAAATAGAAACTAGTAAAATGATCACACGTGGCATGAAAATTATGAAATATCAAAAAGTGTTTTTTTCATTTAAACAAAAAAAAACATTAGCGCTTCAAAGCTATAAAGATAGTGATTAGAATGAAAATAGATATTAGTAAGAGCCTAACAACTGCTAAGCTATATCATGATTTGTTAGTTTATCACTATTTCTAAATTAAGTAATTATTGATCCTAGTGGCCCCTATGCCCTTTATTTGAATAAATACAGCAACTTAGTGGTCTCTAAGAATTTCCTTTGATAAGAATAAATTATATGTTGCAATGATATATCTTACGAAAAATAAAAAAAAATATCATTTACTCTCAGGGGTATATAGTGCATCACCAGGTTATGATAGGGCTAGTTTAGTCAGTATGATACGATTAGTTTAGTCAGTATGATACGATTATAATCAATGAAATTTAGTAGCGATCCAAAACTGTAAAGATAGTGTTTACAATGAAAAGAGGTATTGGTATGAGTCTAGCGGTCACTAAACTATATCATGATGTTTTATTCTATCACTATTTCTAAATCAATAAACCATTAAGTGTATAACAACCTTTATGACATTCTTTTCAATTAGTAATGGAGCTTAGTAGTCACTAGGATTTTTCTTTGATACAAAGGAATATGGGTTCTAAATAACAAGGATATATCTTAGAAGAGGTAAATATGTCTTGATCCCAATATGATACAATTACAATCAATGAAAAACACTATCAATCTAAAGAATAACAAATAGTGATTACAATGAAAAGTGGTAATGATAGGATCCTAGTGGCTGCTAAGCTAGACCATTATTTGTTATTATATAGCTATTATAAAATTTAGAAACTTTTGATCGTAAAGGCTGAGACGCTATTCCTTTTAACTAGTAATGGAGCTTAGTGGTCGCTAAGAATTTTATTTGATACAAACTAAAAGTCTTAATACATGTCAATGGAAAGTAGTGCATGAATTAGCTCCACGAGGTAACATGTAGCCAATGCGATATAATTATAATTAATCTAAATATGTAAAGATAGTGATCACTACAACAATAGGTAATGATAGGATCCCAAAAATCGCTAAGCTAGACCATGATTTGTTATTCAATAGCTATTTTGAAATCTAGAAATTGAGTTTAGTAGTTGATAAGATTTTTCTTTGATACAAACCAATTTAGATTATAATTGACAAATATATATCTTAGGAGAAATAAATAAGTCTTGATCCCTCTTGATGGAATGTAGTGCAACAATTGGGTCTGCCATGTGAAGGCCAACCAATATGATACAATTACAATCAATGAAAAGCACTATCAATCCAAAGCAGAAAAAATAGTGATTACACTAAAAAATATTAATGATAGGAGCCTAGAAACCACTAAGATAGACCATTGTTTGTTATTATATAACTATTATCAAATTTATAAACTAATGATCCTAGCACCCGCTAGGTTATTCCTTTTAACTAGTAATAGAGCTTAGAGGTCACTAAGCATTTTATTTGATACGAACCAACAGTCTTAATTCCTCTCGTTAGAAAGTAGTGAGGGAATTATCTCCACTAGGTAAAGCAAAATGAATTTGATACAATTACTATCATTGAAAAAATTAATATATCTAAACATGTAAATATAGTGATTACTACGACAAGAGGTAATGATAGGATCTTAACGACCACTAATCTAGACCATGATTTTTTAATCAATAGCTATTTTAAAATTAAGAAATTATTAAGCTTAGTGGTCGCTAGGCATTTTATTTGATATGATTCAATTCATCTTATAATTTACAAAGATATATCTTAGGCAAAGTAAATAATTCTTGATCCCTCTTGATGGAATGTAGTGCAACAATTGGTTCCACCATGTGAAGTCCAGCCAATATGGTACAATTACTATCAATTTAAAAATATATCAGTCCAAAGATGAACAAATAGTGATTAAAATGACAAGCGGTAATGATATGAACCCCGTGGCTACTAAGCTATATTATTGTTTGTTATTATACCTATTTTCAAATAAAGAAAATGTTGAGTCTAGTGGCCACTAAGTTATTCGTTTCAAATAGTAATGGATCTTAGTGGTCGCTAAGCATTTTATTTGATATGAAGAGAAGTTCATGATCCCTCTAAAAAAAAGTAGTGCAACAATATACATCACATAACTTGTGGCTAATTTAATATAATTATAATAATTGACAATTACAATAAACCTAAAGCTGTAGAGATAGTGATTACTATGATAATAGGAAAAGATAGGATCCTAGTTTCCGCTAAGATCCTACCATGATTTGTTATTCTTGATAGCTACCTTGAAATTAAGAAATTGTTTAGCCTACCGGTTGCTAGTATTTTCCTTTGATACGAACGAATATGGATTATAATTTGCATAGATATATCTTATGTGAAATAAATAATTCTTGATCCCTGTAGATGGAATGTAGTGCAGCGATTGGGTTCGTAATGTGATGTCCAACCAATATGATATAATTACTATCAATGAGAAAAGTATCAATCCAAATATGAAGAAATAGTGATTACAATGATAAACGGTAATGATAGGAGCCTAGTGGCTACTACGCTAGACTATTTGTTGTTATTATGTAGCTATTTTCAAATTAAGAAAATGTTGAGCCTAGTGCGAACTACATTATTATTTTCAACTAGTAATGGATCTTAGTGGTTGGTAAGAATTTTATTTGATACGAAGAGAAAGTATTAATCCATCTCGACATAAAGTAGTTCAGAACTATGCACCACCAGGTAACGTGTGGATAATTTGATATAATTATATTCATTTACAATTACAATCGATCTAAAGCTATACAGATAGTGATTACTACAACAAGAAGAAAAGATAGGATCCTAGCGGCCACTAAGATTGACCATGACTTGTTATTCAAAGCTATATTTAAATTAAGAAATTATTAAACCTATTGGTCTCTAGGATTTTTCTTTAATATGAATAAATATGGATTATAATTTACATAGTTATATCTTATGTGAAATAAATAAGTATTGATCCCTCTAGAAGGAATTTAGTGGAGTGATTGACAAACGATAATGATAAGAGCCTAATGGAAGCTAAGCTAGACCATTATTTATTATTATATAGCTACTTTCAAATTAAGAAAAGGTTGAGCCTAGAGGCACATACATTATTATTTTCAACTAGTAATGGAGATTAGAGGTCCCTTTTTTCGAATTAAGAAACCGTTGAGCCTAGTCACCGCTATGTCATTCCTTATAATTAGTAATGTAGGTTAGTGGTATATAAGAATTTTATAATATAAGAACATAGCTGAATTATATGATATAAAAAAATATATCTTTTGAGAATAATATAAGGCTTCATCCCTTCCAAGGGTGTATAGTACAAAACTTGGCCCCTTCAGGAATATTCAAACCAATATGATACACTTATAATCATTGAAAAACAATATTGATTCAAAACTTTAGATATAGTATTTACAACCACAAGAGGTAAATGTGGGTACCTTGTGACCATTATGCTAGACAATGATTTACTATTTTTATCGCTCTTTTTAAATAAGGAAAGTGAAAATCCTAGCGGTCTTTATGTCATACCTTTCAATTTGTAATGGAGCTTTGTGGTCGCAAAACATTTTCTTTAATATAGATGGATGTGAATTACAACATACTCCAATTCTCGATTAAAAATAAAACTCATTAGGTCATAGAAGAAACTATGTTTTTCTTGCAATATGTGTTATGGAACAACTAATTTTTTTTATGTTTAACAAATATTGCTTAGTGACCAATGACCCTATTATTGTGATTTTTTCTTTTACACACTCTCTTCAAAATATAAAAAATAAAATCTTAATGGCCTATACGCTAGTCCATTCAATTGGTGTAACTTTCCAACAAGTACTGTTAAAAACTGTCCACTTATATGTGGACTTAAATGATACCTCTTGCTTACATATATATTTTTGAAACATTACTTTATTTCTATCTACATAATATGGAAGGTTATCAGACAATATATAATCCTTTCAAAATATGTTGTGTGTTAATTGTCAAGAATTTTTTTTTCATAGTTTTTGTTATTAATGATGTGAACCAAAAAATACAATTACAGTAACCAGTTGAAGGTTACATATCATTTCTAGTCAAACCATATCTTTCACTAACCTTTACATTGGTTACTCTCTAATGATAAAAAATTAATGTATTATAGATATTGGTGATTGCAAAGGCTAATACTTACATTCATTATCATACAATGTGAAAATAATTACTCCATATGTGAAGTACTTATTAATATATTCTACTCCAATTGCAGGTAAAATATCTTCCATTGTTTGTACTCCATTCTCAAAAATTCCATTCATTGAAGGTGCTGAGTTCTGGAAGAAAAGAGATGAAGAATGTTTTGTTAAAATCCATAACCCTGACAACTACTACGATGACATGTGGTTGTTTTTTATAGATAATGAACATGTGGAATTTGGTATGGTTATATCCTCAACAGTTGTTAATTCAAGTACACTGCGTGTTTAGATTGAACTCATTGACTATGAAAATAATAAGTGTCTTATTCTAGATATGGAGTTGGATGTTTCTTTAGTCAAGAAATGGGAAATGAAGGCCTCATAAGACAAATCACAATGATCCTATTCAATATATGGTTGGGATTTGGGGTTGTTTTTAGATAATGAAAAAAATGGTTGTTCAATGCAGAAGACATTCATAGTGGCATGCTTGCAATACTTAGGAAATTGTATAGAGTTGATAAAACCTCTTCCATTTATCATTTTTTGAATAAAAAAGGTTCACTTTCACCACATAAACATGCCAATTTTTTTACAATGTTGAGGAAAACATATTTGGCTAAATTGGAGATCGATCCATCCATATCAAATTCGCAGGGGTTAAAAAAGAATACTAAATCAACTGCATTGTTGAAGAAAGAAACCACTATATTCACAAAAATATAAAATTTAACTACTCAAAATTTTGATAACTTTTTGTTTAATGGTAAAGCATTTTCAATTTATATTTCAAGGTGCCATGTAACACCTCTAGAGTATTAGTATCATCTTATATATGATCAGAATGTCGACCTTATTGTGCATTCCATGTTGATAAATGTTATTCCTACACAGAGGGACACAATTCTTCTTCCCTTCTTGCAATATACAAATAATATTGTGGAGCTCCAAGATCTAAAAGAACTGGAAAGGGATAATGTTAAATTTTATATACTTGACAACCAACATACAATATGTGCACAAAAAATATTTTGGGCTTTGTAAGCACAAAAAATTTCATGTGCTACATTGTTGAAAAATGGTTACAAAAGTCCCCAATGATGATTAAGGTCCTTTCAAGAAGGTGTTTGAGCTCCAATTTCCATTCACGGTGTATATTTATTACCTAGACGTCTTTTCTTATCCTTCCCACACTTTTTCCAGTTGCCCACCTCTTTCTATGCATGTTTTGGCCTTTAGTGCCAGGACTGCCACCCTACTTGGGTGGCGGTTATGAAATCACCACCCAGGTAGGGTAGTGGTCCTAAAACTGCCGCCCTACATAGGGAAAAAGTCCTACTCACTTTTCCCAGAATCCCTCACGTGTGTTTTAACATGTAAAAATTCACTTAACTTCACTTTTTGCATGCATCCACGATCCAAATTGTCTAAAATTAGCTTTGATTGCTTAGTTCCCCTTCCTCCTATTTTTAAATAGATTTAATTGGTTGGAACTGATCCTTCTTGCCTTGTGCATGAAGGAACCTCCCATCCTTCATTCTTATATATTACATGCTTGTATTCAAGAAAAAGCCCTGAGAATTTTTTGTGTATCTTGCATTGTATTGCTGCTATGATCTTGCTAGGAATTGCATAAGAAGGATCCGATCTCTTGTGTTTTCTCTCTTATACCTACATTGCATCCTGATTACCATCAAGCTGCCATTGCTCAAGCACCATCCTACTGCTACTGTTATTGCATTCCCAATCCCTTGGATTCACATGAAAACTCAGAGAAAGAAAGGAACATATTGAGGGGATAGATACAGACACAACCAGATTTTCCAAATCTCTTGCTTGTCTAGGTTAGAATTAGGTGTTTGTTTTCCTTGTTTGTTGAATTGTCAATTTCAAATCATTAGTTTTAATCATTCATATCAAATAGAGTAGAAAATTATTCATTTCAATAGAATTAGTCAATCACAATTAGATCAAGTCATTAGTAAGCTTACCTTTTTAACATTACCAGGGATTTTTTGAGGAGCAATATTCCTTTTCAAGGTCATGATTTGTTCTTCACCTTTGAGGTAGGGTTTGAAGGGTTTTGATTACATCAGGTTATTTTCTTTAGATTAGATTCATACATTTACACAAGTAACCAGTTACATCAGGATGATTACTTGTCTTTAGTTTATTTATTAGATCAGAATGCGTTACTAAAAAATTAGAAAAGAAAAAAAAAATCCTTTGATAGATTAGTTTGCTTTTATTTCTTTGATCCAAAATATTGTGAAAAATCCAAAAAATATAGATTAGATTTCCTTCATTAATTAGTTTT
The DNA here is from genome assembly GCA_019776745.2 of Taxus chinensis. Taxonomy (NCBI): domain Eukaryota; kingdom Viridiplantae; phylum Streptophyta; class Pinopsida; order Cupressales; family Taxaceae; genus Taxus; species Taxus chinensis. The sequence goes on along the minus strand of CM034154.1, from coordinate 246,022,278 downwards.
CTTATTAAAAATAATTTTATTTCATTCTATATGACCATCAACGGTCCACAATAGGAAAATAAATATATTTTTGATCCCTTAGTACCACAACCTAACGGGCCATAATTGATAACTAACATCAATACCAGTTTATGTTTGAAAGTCTTACGCACACCTGTAAATTTTATTGAGAAAATAGAATAACTCAATACACTAAATATTGTTGCTAACCAAGCCAATGACCATTCAAATAGGGTTTGATTACGTGCATGGCCATTCAAGGTTCACAACCTCCATGAGTATTTGGTTGTGATCCTCAGGTTCCACAACCCAACAGGCCTACGAGTCTGTTAGACATTGACACAAGTTTTTATACATTAGTATTCAGATCTTCACCATTTCCACTAGATATTATTACAAAAATTTCCTTACTTAAACATAGTAGCCGATCAGGCTATGAATTTCTAGACCAGACTAGAAAATCACCCATAAATACCTGTGGCTTCATCGTGCCTCTCGTTCTTGATTCCATGACCTTGTTTGGAAATATGTATGAGGAACTTGCAAGTCATTTTTCACATGTTCAACAACCAACAAACATAATCTCAACCATGCTCAACATTAATTGGAGTCTATGAGAAGCTATTATTTTAGATTGAGCCATCACACCACTTATAGTTAGGAGAGCATTCTTTGCCTTAGACTCACAGATCCTGACATTGTGTGTTGAAGATATAATATTTCCTTATTATCTCGATACCCATCACCATAATCACATTCACACTCACTATACACCAGCTATCTCGGCATGACCTCGATAGGTCGGGTGCGAAGAAGGTCATGTGTTGATTTTCTATTGTAAAAAATTGGTGAACCCAACATGAAGAGATAGCCTCTAAATATTTCCACTTTCGTCATCCATCCTTTATTTTTTGGGTATTCTTATACCCCCAAATATGTTGAGATACGATAAATACAGTTGGCCTATCTTAGGTTTTGAAATATAACACTACCAATCAAGTATACCACAATAATCACCTTCACTTTCAACATGGGTGGACAACTGCTCATCCACTCAAAACCCTCTAATTCAGGGAACTAATTATTTTTCCTCTGTACGTATTGAGGAACTTGACCAGGTCACTCAGACCTATCCTCTTGAATAATCAAGTTTAAACAACATGTTTTTCATTGGTGAAGAAAGTTCATCTCCTTGGGTATTGTTTTGATATCCCATTAACATGAAATCGGATCAACTCCCGCATCTAGATGATGAGTATTTATCACGATATGCTAGGAGTGAACAACACTTATAGAACATGAACCAATCTTTTAATAAGTTACAGGGATAAGGTGATGTCCTACTTCAAAACAATAACACTACCCCTCCACCAACCGTCAATACTATAAATGAGGGGTGGCAACATAGTGAACAATTCATAGCAGGATACCATACTCCTCAACAACCTCTTAGGGTTCAACAAACAGTACCTAAGAAAAGCACTACCCCATCAATGCGCAATGTCATTTCAACTTTGGTAGAAAAATTCAAGGAGATAGATCTTTCCCAAAATACTCATAATTCATACGCAGGGCAAGTGCAAACTCCTCCCTACTCGTAGAATTACAATAAAAATACCTACTACACATAATCCTCTAGTTTATATGAATACCCAAAACCTTGGAGATTTACTTACAGGGACAAGAACCTTGGGTATTCCCCCCAAGACATGGATGGATATCTATAATAGGCACTAGCCAGAAGTGCATTCTTAAACACCATACTATTCAAAAATACAACATTCCCTAGCTTCGTGACTTTGATTCCATATCAAGGTAATTAACCCCCCTATGTACACATGTATTCTAAATCTCTGTAGGGGGACATGTATACCTACCTAGGTCCATATGGAAAACCATAGGGGATGCTATATGCCCAAAAAAATGTCTATGTTGTCATATTTCAGTGACCGATGCATCCCCCACCTCCCCAACAAGGATATTTAATGGTGGAAACATACATAATGGGGACCTATTTTAAATATCTCAAGGAACCCCTAGAATTCTCTATTCAAATAGTCATTCTCTTGAGACCCTTGCCCGATCTTCCAAAATTTAAAGGCGAGGGAAATCCTAATGCCCACATCAAGGCTTAGGCAATGACCATTCGAGAGCTGCTCCTATGGGACGCAGTCGTTGAGAAAATTTTCCCTAAGACACTAGAATGTATTGCTCTTGACTAGTACTATAGGATACCAGAGGCTTCAATACAATCATTCAATCAACTTGTATTAGAGTTTATCAAATATGTTGATATGAACAAGCTTTTGAGAGTAGGAATAAGGGAATTCTTTCATATCAAACAAGAACACAATGAGTCTATGGCCCACTTTATTCAAAGGTTGCAGCAAGTTCTCTTTTCCTCTGCAAGTGCTCCAAATATGGATCAAATGGAACTTTGTGATTTGTTCCTCCACTCTCTTAATAGAGAGACAAAGGAAGATGTTCAAAAGTTCCCACTAAGGAGTTATGAAGAGGTGCTAGAGGGTGCTCTTCAGATTGACCAAGCGGCCATTGACAGTGGTTGTAAGACTTATGGAGCTAATGGAAGGTTAGTCACCCCTAATCAAAATAATCCCAGTTACTCCAACAACATAAATAAAAATCAAGCACCAAATATCCTTAATAATAATTGTGGATCCATGACCGATGGTGTGAATGACCAACCCAAAAAGAATAATGTTATTAATCCTACCAGTACATGTGCTACAAATAATAAAAACACTAATGGAAATAATCAGAGAAATAATAATTTCTCACCCTCGGTAAATGCTATGGATTTTAATCATCCTAAAAAACAACAGAAACAACCTTAGCAACAGAGATAAACACCAACCCCAAGCCCTAGTCAATGTCTAAGCAGGTATCCCAGCCAACTCTAAAACCAAGGAAAAGGGTTGTAAAATATTAACTATAACAACCATCAACCATACAATAACAATATTTTCAGACCACAAGGAACAAACCAAAGGCCTCGAGATTACAATCCTGATTTATACTGTGGTTTCCATAGGGTTCACGGGTATGATGCAAGAATGTGTCATGATTGTAACAAGTTCTTACAACATTTTCTAGAGGACCAAAGACAGTTATTTGTTGACATGTTTTTGGAAAATATAACAACACCAAATAAAAACACCTACATGGGACGAATGTCTCTGCATAACACATAATTGGGGATCTTTAACGATCCTCTCCCCATGCATCCAAAGGAGATTAGATTAGATCCCAACGGTTATAATAAAGGTATTGTAATAGCGACTCATGATCGCAAAGCCTTAACTTCGTTAAACCCATAGGTGGCACCTATTTTGGATGGTCGCCAACAATTGAAAATTTTGGGGATGGTAGAGTTAGACGCTGAACCCTAAATTAATGCTACCACAAGAACCAGGGATTATTATTTGCAACCAATACCGATTTATCTGGCTATGTTAGAAAATGTTCATGATACACTAAACAAGCTAGTAGGGACTTATGACATGATCAATGATCTAACCAAGACCTTTTCACACATTTCCTTCTTAGATCTACTGAATAATTCCCCTGCTCATAGAGCTGCTCTGTTAGAATTGCTAGGTCTCAGCCATTTTATTAACATTACCCCTTTGCTAGAGGTACAAATAAATCACATAGAATTTGACATTATTCCTCCAGGGTATCCTAAGAGAGATATTGAGTTTTTATTTGACATCAACAAGATTCCCACGAATGCTGAGATAGTTCATAGGGTTGACACGAATTTGTTTATGCAAGTTTGGATTTACAATAACTACTTAAAGCATGCAATGATCAATGATGGGGAAAAAGTTAGCATAGTTTCCTTTTCTTTTTTCATAAGTTAGGGTATGGGGAGACTAATTTCTCCTCAACATGAAACACACTAAGAGGCTATGATAGCCTCAAGGAAATGTTGATCGGAACCATAGTATTACTAGTTACTCTTAGGCCTAAGATGGTACTAACCAAGTTTTATATTATAGACTAGGAAACCAACTATAATATGATCCTTGGTCATCCTTGGATCCAAAACATGAAGGCAATCACCTCCACTCTATTCTAGGAGGTTAGATTCATGTATTTAGGGATGTTCTGTATGGCACAAGGTGATTCAAAACCCTTTGACATATATTAGGATAACTAAAAGAAGATGTCAGGGGTCCACTCTGAGTTTGAGCTTCCCATAAATCAATTAAACAAACTTGCAAAAACAGTACCAAAATAAAATCTATTCCTTATGACAGAGTTAGAACTCACAGGGTTGATTGAGGGCATTTTTATTGTCAAGGATGAAACCATTATTGTAGAGACAGTTTCGCTAGGAACCACAACAAATATTTTTGAGCTATTAGAGAAGGATTTTCCTATTCTCCTCCCCTTTGATTCTATGGGTATGGGACATACATTGGGACTCGTTTCTTTTCTAGAAGATGAGGTTTGCATGGTTGAAGTGACCAAGGTAAAGGGAGAAGGTACAAAGGATGACTCAACGTCCATCTTTCTGAGTAGTTATTGGACTCTCCATTTTAATGGAGCCAAGTGTCGTTTTGGCACCAGGGTAGGCATTATCCTTACTTCACCTGAAGGAAGGATTCTACCTTTTGCTATCAAGTTAAATTTTGAATGCACAAATAATGGGGCTGAGTATGAGGCTCTCTTATTAGGTCTCATTATAGCCAAGAGAATCGAAATCATCAATATTAGGGTGTTGGGTGATTCACAGCTAGTCACAAATAAGATATACAAAGTATATGAGACTAGAGATGAGCATCTACAACTTTACAAAACAACAGTGCTAGGCTTGACAAAAGGGTTCAAGTTCATATCAATCAAAGTAGTTCCACGTGAAAAAAACCTTCTCGTAAACTCTATAGCAACTTCTGCTTTGCACTTCACCCCAAGTAGTGACCTGGAAGATACCAACTTCACAATTTCATTCCACACTGATCCCTTGATTTGTAAAGCACCAATAACCCCAATGTTGACGTATGTATAAGCTGAGAATCAACCTAATTGTTCAGACCATGTTGATGGCGATGAAGTGACTTTAAGATATTTAAATGCTTTTGCAAAGTTGCATCTTACTTATCATGAGATAGACCCTTCCTTAATTTTGTGTACCTCTTCCTATTCTGGGAATCCCATGATCAAATCTTGCCCAAGAAAAGATCTAGAGATTTATGAAATAGAAGAAGAAGGGCATTTAGAATTACGTCCAGCCCCGTTGGAATTTGAGGAAGGAAATTCCTCCTTAATTGAAAGAACAATTGATATAAATATTGGAATAGGGGAGGAACCCAATATCTTAAAACTAGGATCCTCTTTAATTCCAGAGGAGGTGGAAATACATACCCGAATCCTTCAGGAACACCAAAAATCCTTCGTATTTAGTTACAAAGAAATTATGGGAATTACACCACACATCACATTTCATAATCTCGTCACCAAACCAGATGCTAAGCCAATTAAGAAAAATTCAAGGCCCATGAAGCCAAAGGTGGCCTTTATGGTGAAAGAAGACGTAATGAAAATTATTCAGGTAGGATTCATCAAGCCAGTTGACTATTCACAATGGGTATCTAATATCGTCACCATTCTAAAAAAGAATGGAAAGATTCATATTTGCATAGAATTCTAAGACATTAACAAGGCTTGCCCCAAACATTATTTCCCATTACCATCATGTGATGTTATTGTTGACATAACAAATAGATTTGAATTTTTATCTCTCATGGATTGGTTTTCTAGGTACAATCAAATCAAAATATCCAAGGAGGATGAAACCAAGACAACATTTATAAATCCTTGGGAGACATGCTGTTATGTTGTCATGCCATTCAGTCTTAAGAATGTTGTTTCCATGTACCAATGAGCAATGACATATATATTCCATGACCTTATTCATAAGATTGTGGAATGCTATGTGTATGACCTTCTGGCTAAGGCCAGGAAGCATTGTGATCACCCAGAGGTTTTTCATGTCATCCTTTCTCACTTAATTGAGTACGATGTCACATTGAATCCAAAAAAATGTGTATTCAGTGTAATAGGAGGCAAGATTCTAGGTTATATTATATCTTCACGAGGGATTGATATCAACCCATCCAAAATTTAGGTTGTGCTAGAAATGGTTCTGCCATCAGATGAATCTGGTATAAGATCTTTTCTTGGGAAACTTGGTTCAATCCAAAGGTTCATCCATGACTTGACCTTTTCTATTCATCCAATCAACAATTTGTTGAAAAAGGATTTGTTTATTGATTGGATGGAAGAATGAAATGAGGCATTTGAATCAGTTAAACAATTCATATTGTCTCCCTCCACACTCATGCCACCTAAGTCAAAATGCCCCTTGATCCTATATTAACGAGCTATTGATGTCTCATTAGCATGCATGTTGGCTCAAGAGGATGATGATAAGAAAGAACATGCAATTTATTTCATTATTCATATGTTGCTTGATTATGAGACACGTTACACCCAAGCAGAAAAAGAATGCCTTGCCATAGTATTTTCAACAAAGCACTTAAAACATTATAGGTTGAATCAAGAAATGAGGGTTATTGTTAATTCAAATCACCCACAGACATTTCTCACATAGGGATCCTTATCTAAGAAAGCAAGGTGTTTCATAACCCTAATGGGAGAGTTTGAACTAACATATGAAAATTAGAGATCCATCAAGGGAAAAATCATTAAGGACTAGTTGGCTGACAATCCATTAGTTGGAGGTGATCTAGTAGATTTATACTCTCTCAATGAGTGCGTGTACTTTGTCAAAACTAGGACCCCTATCAATGTATGTCCTTGGTATACGGACATTTTCAATTTCATCATAGACAATACATACCCAGAAGGGGCAACATCGTAATAAAGAAGGCGGTTACTCGTCATTTTCACTAAGTACGTTATTTTGGAACAAGTTGTAGACACCAAAATTGGGTCACACTCCCCTTGGTCCCCTTTTGAATAACCAACTTAAACACATTAACCTAACCATGACCATTATCCCCCACATTAATATTAATTTAATTATTTACAATTAAATTAATACCCATCCTCACCCCATTTATTAATTTAACTTAGTTACTTTAATTAAATGGATGCACACCTCACCTAGACACCTCACCATAGACCTATTCGTATCATGTTTCCATAAATGAATAAGACTTGGTCCAACCATAAAAATGAAGGCCTATTATTTCTCTAACCACCTTCCCACTCATAAAAACATAACATCCATTCTCATTCGTGAATAAATGGACAGACCTGGCCCAATTGATTACAAGATCTGTTATTTTTAGCAAACCTAGGGAATCCCACCTTAACTAACACCGATCAACTAGAAACCATCGTCCGTTACCATTTATTCAGTGGCGGAACCTTGTGGAAAGGGTTGGCACATTCTGGAATCGATGAGGATGGAAAAGAGATGTAGTCAAGCAGAACCAGAGTCTTTTTGAACCTACAAACATCCATAGCTAGCACTAGGATAGATCTAGAGGTATTGCACTAATGGTAACATTCTGGGAAGAACTACCGCGGTACCAAACATCATTCTTGTGATCCACCATCATCACCACTGAGCCATTTGAACCTGCACCATAGTAAGTACACTTTTTTTACCTGCATCATCTATTTCTACTTTAGTCTATTGGGTTCTTCTATTGTTGTTATCAGTTTCCACTTGCACCCTCACTCCCCTACCATTTAATTTCCTATAAACTAAACCATTCCTCCACCCACACCATTAAATCACCTATATCTGAGTGTTACACATCTTTGAGTATAACTAAGATTCCTACAGACCTCTATACTCCCCCTTTTATCTTTGTTTAACTTCAGATCAACCTCTACAACCAGATCCTTTTGAGTTTTACTAGCTCACCTCTATTAACGCTGGTTTCCCATGATCGTCGTCAGTTCTGCCTAACTATGATTGGTCATACTTGACTGACATTGGTATCTTTTCTTGTTAATAATGTGTAAACCAACAACCATCTACCTACCAAAAAACCTAAACACCTCACCCAACTCTGTTAGGACCCTATCCGTGATCTACGGACCACCTGGACGACTTGCAACTTGACCTAAATACCTTGACCTGCATAGTTTTAGTGTTTAATTAGATCTATGCTGATAATGATCTGAGGTACCCAAATCACAATACTAGCACTAGATTCGTTTATGTTTGTATTTCAGTTACTCCATAATTTGTTTTATAAAAACAATGGGTTGATAACCTTCTAAGAAGTATCACACTTCCTAGATATAGCATACGCTAGGTAGTCCACTATCATATATTATTTAACTCTTCTTTGGTGGTCTTGTTCTATATGTCAGGTAGTTCCTCCTAGCCAAAAGGAATATCTCACAGTCAACATCAGATCGAGAAGTCAGAACGCGCGCATCAACCTCCAACTAACCAACATAATAGGTATTCCTCCTCAGCCCATAACATTATCTGTTTCGTCATATTCCAAAAATGTAAATAAAATGGTGAAACATTTTGGCACACCTGGTGGGACCCATTAGGGGTTCTTTTGCATTTATTCATTCCTAGGAAAAAGTTGTGATTTTGTTTCCCTTCAAAAAGCTTACAAATTAATTTTTTATTCTCTAGAATCATTCTTCCTCTCTTTACCATCTAAACGAAATCATTTTTTTTGTTCTTTAAAAAGATCACATTCTTCTTTCTTTTCGCATTGCATTAGTGAAAGAGCATTCCTCTTCTTATTCATCACTTGCTACATCAAAAATAATATTTCGATTTGGGTTTTTAAAACACTTGCATTACATTCTAATTTGCTACATTTTTAGTTCACATTAAAATGAGGGCAACCTATATGCTTGAATTCATGCCCATCTGATGGTTGACACAATTGAACCGTAGAAATCACTCACTTTCTTCTCCTACCAAACTACACAAATATGAATATACACATTTTCTTAAATGACATTTTACCTAGGAACTCCTATCAATGATCACACGATCAGAGGATTGGAAGGTACTCCCCAGTTGGTTATCTCTGTCTAGTCACCTATCAGAGAGCACCCCCTACCATAACATAATCTAAAACCTCACCTTTTAGATATCCTTCTTTGTAGGAGGCCTTCCCAACCAAAAATCCTATTCTGAATTCACATGGTCAATTCTAAATAGCATAAGCTAAACAAACATAAGAAAATCACTTTCAGGGTCACGTTTTTTGTTAGCCTTCTTCTTGACTTGTGTTTTGAGATGTGAGACTATGAATCTAAAATATTATTCTTCCTTGCACACTCCACCATTATATTTTAAGTATTATGACTTTATCTGAGTGTGTTAGGCCCCCATTTTTTTCATTGTCAGATTCCTGAGTTTGATTCTTCACCCGATTTAAATCACAAAATCCAGTTTTCTCCGTTTTCTCTAAATTTTATAGTGACCGTCATTGGTTAACATCTAACCGTTGTCGGTTAAACCTAACTAGTGTTGGCTTATATATTTCTAGTTATTTTTCCTAGAATAGCCTTCAACACTCCTTATGTTCTTCTTTTGGCCCTCAAGGCACCATCCTATTCCCATTTGTTTATATTTTTGTCATACATAATTTCCTCCATTACACATTCATCACTACTATTTCACTTCTTGAAATTGGTATTTTTCCATAGTAACTGACATCAGTTTCTGTGACCGACATCGATTACCCATTAGCCACCACAAATTAACCTAACCATCATCGGTGTGTGTGTGTTTAGTTTTCAAAATCCAACCTTTGACTGAATTCACCCTTCCAGCCTCATTTTTTTTCTACTATTTTCTATGTCATTTATAGAATATAGTCTTTCCAGGTCAACATTTATTCATATTGTGTTGACTTGCAACCAAACTAACACTCTTATATTCCATGCCAATCGTCAACCGCTCCCACCTAGTTCCTCACCACCTTCTATCCTGTCACCCATGGATCCAACTCTGCCTACCACTTGTATGTAATGGAAAGTTACAAACTATATGGAATGAGGATAAAGAACCTCAAAGCTTTGTTAACTCATCCATGCACCATGAGATAAGAGCTAAACAAAATTTAATCCTATACATGCATCATAACTTTGACAAAAACATCAAAACCTATCATATATACTACTCTCTACTCTTTAGATTACTTAATTAAGAAATTGAACCTAAAAAGATCAAATTAGCAATCAAAGGGGTGATTAGTTGTTTATGGTTTTCAAGCTTTCAAGAATGGAGTCTCACCATTAATGGCTTCAAGGCCAATGGTTCTCTCCATATTACTTAAAACTTGGATTATGGATGCAAATGGAGGTGTTAGCTCAAGGCTAATGGAGGAGGTAAGCTTAAGATCAAATGTAAAATTAGCTTAAAGATAATACAAATGAGATCTCAAAGCTTTCTTTAGGCTTGTTTTGGTTTTGTGTTATGTAAAGTTGTAAGTTTGAATGGGTAGGATTAGCTTTGTATTTATAGTTTTTGGTTTGGAAGAATTTGGAATTTGGGTTCACGTGGGACTAAATATCTTTTAGATTAGATTAGGATAAACATGCTTTAGGATTAGTTAAGCTTGGTTTAGGATAGTTAACTAGGGTTTAGGATAGTTAAACTTCATTAGCAAGTGATTAGAGACTCGTTGAGAGTTATGAGGGGCTTGGATAACCAATTGTGACTGATAGATAGCCTATGAAGCCAATAGAAGTGGTATAGAGAGAACTAGGGAGGTTCTGAATGGTCGAAAGGAGGAATGTTTAGCTAATAAGAGAGATATTAGCCAAATAAGTTGATTATGGGAAGAATACGACTGAGAAGGTGTCATAAATGGGCATCCGAGAGTGGGGAGAAGAATGGGGAATTAACGAAGTGTCGTCAAATGGTTGAATTGGATGAAATGCTAAGTGCAAACATATTTTAGGTGTCTACACGACCATTTCTATAGGTGATGAGAAGTTCACACGATGCCTCGATCAGAATCCTGTAGCCTTACAATTCTATCTTTCCCACTCATCCACTCAGGATTCATCAGGCCAGTTGATATATGGCATGCCCGTATCCATCTCTCATGACCTTGTCCCCACTTCTACAACAACCCCTACTAGTTTAGAGTTACCCTAACCTACTTTACCCCTAGTTGTTTTGCAGCTAGGCTCTACACACGTAATGACCACTACATCGGCAACATTAGTCACACATGTAGTATTGGTTGTTCCTTTATTGACCACCCAGATCATAACCCCATCCATGCCCATTATCTCACATATACCAATTGTAACACAACCACCCATGGTGTCGGTGACCCCTACCCCATTCCAAAATCTTTTCCTCTTCATCCCACAGTCTCTGCCCCCAATCACTACTAGAGTCACTTTGACTGTCGCACATACATATACTTATTATCAACAACCCCCTATCTCGTCTGTCATTCATTCTTGGTATATGCCCTCCATGTTGGTCCCACATTCTCAACCTTCCTATTCAACATTTCCATACACTAGAATGCCACCTGTATCACATGTTCAACACCAACCCTCTTACACCACTGGAGGCACCCTCTTATCATAACCTACCAATGACCTCATCAAGTTAATGATGGAAAGGATGCAGACATTAGAAGCATTGGTTTCTGGCTCACGTAGTTCCCTCACATACGATGAAATCTATAATGAGCCCATTCATCCATCCATTACTGTTTTCCCATACCCTACACATTGGGAATAGCCAAAATTCAACCTCTTGAATAGTAAGGAAGACCCGTAAGAACATTTGTGGTCTTTCAAACATGGGTGTTACTTGATCACCCATGATGATGCCTTACTCCTACAGACCTTCCCAATGTCCCTGACATGACCTACATTAGATTGCTACTGTGGGCTACCTAGACATTCTTTCTACTCGTTTAATCAAATATCCCAAGCCTTCTTAGACCACTTCTCAATAAACATTGTCAAGAAAGTCACCATGACTGATATCTACTCTACTCGGAAATATGACGATAATTCCATCGCTAAATTTTTCATTCATTCGTGCAGCCTAATTAATCAGCTCACATTTTAATTACCTCAATCTGAACTCATAGATTTGTTTACTTGGGCTTACGAGAGAGACATTTCACCAACCCTGTAGGTGCAGAATTTCCACACCTTTGACGAGGCATTCACTATGGCATAAATTTTTTATATTCGTGCTATCGAAGAGAAGAAAATTTATCTACATAAAAAAACACCATGTTCAAATCAAATGATGCTTCTTCATCTTTGAAACCCTAGAAAAACTATTCAAAATCTGAAGGATCTGCTAATGTTGTGGTTCTCAAGGTTGAACCCTCTCACCCATCAAACCAAGCCAAACCTTCTTCTAATCTCTCTCCCATCCAAACTTTTTAGTTTAAATGAGAACAATGAAAGTACACCCCAATATGGGAACCATATTCTTCTATTTTGGAAAATATTATTAAGGCTGGTGCCATTACCCTTCCACCTATAAAACCACACACTAATTTTGACCCTGATCGCCTCACGCCTGTGTGGTATAAGGAACATGAATTTTGCAACTATCATCATGTCAAAGGTCATAACGATGGTAACAACATCACATTCAAGAATATTGTCTAAGAAATATTAGATAATGGAGATCTAGTCTTGGATAACCCAAATGCACTAGCAAACCAAAACGTACATATCTTCAAAAAACCATTCCCTAATCATGCCCCATCTTCCAACCAAATTGGTTACACTTTAACCAATAATAGTGATGTCTGTGAGGTCCACACTATTTTTGATGACATACCAACTACTTCCAAATTTCCCCTTGTTCCTTCCATAGACAAAATCCTAGCATGAACTCCCCTACCTATACAAGAACCTATTCCATCTATTCCTCCACCCATGGAGGAACCCCCTTCATTCCCTCCTTCACCCGTGAAAGAACCCATAATTAGCACTCTACCTCTTACCACTCCAATTGTCAAGAAGTCATGAGTAGCACCTCTCCTACTCATAGAGGACACATGTCCGCTCCCCACACAATCGCAAGGAGAGTCTACCTCGCCTTTATTATCATATCCTTTACCCATAGAGGATCATATAGAAACACCATTTCCTTTAGGTGACCATTCTCCATCGGCCTTCTAAGATCATGTTGACCTACTTTCAGTCCTCTTATCCATAGAGTCTGAAGCTAACCATTTCCCTGTTTCTCAAACATACTTTATGGAGATTCCTACTCGACCCATATCGGCCCCGCTTAAAACGGTCCCTTTTTCACACTTGGCTGATCACTTGGATTATGTTGAGAGAGCCTTACTTTAGGGAGGTATTCTACTTTCTACTTCAACCCAAATGCAATTATCACTCACCGACACCTCCAAAATTTATCCAAAAGTGTTTCAAGCAACCAAACCAAACATAACCATGTCTATTGAAACTCCTTCTACTTCATTACCCATAACCCAGCATGTACCTCTACCCACAACCCAATGCAAACCTATACCCAATGACCTGCCCAAACCTATATTATCTTCCTTACCTAAACCGATCACTAGCTTAGGGGTCATGCCAACATCAAACCTTACTCATCCACCCATCAAATTAGATTTATCCACCTCTTCCCAAACCAACACTAAACTCATTTCTACGCCTAAAAGGAAGACCCAACCTGCTAGGTCTCATACACCAACCTCGCCTACCACACCATTTTCACCCTCACCCCTTCCGTCCATCCGAGGACCTCACCCCTCAACCCTAACCAAATAACCTTCTTCCACTGGTAAATGAAGAATACAACAGGACACCTCCTCATCACGACCCTCTAATATACCCAAGTTATCCACACACAACCCCCAATATCACCCGTGACCTTCTTACCACCTATGCTACCACTACTTTCCATAACTTCTTACCTTGCACCTTCCATGTGGCCTCTGCCAATGACCACTACTGCACCACGATTATCTCCATGGGTAACTCATCATCTTCCACCATCTACTTTTCCTTCTACATATCGCACTCCCGTGTCACCTTTATTTAAGAAGGTACAATCCAAATCTAAGAATCCGCTACCCTCTAATAAGGTAGTCAAACTAACCAAACCTTCCATCGCCAGCTCTTCTACTATACCTTTACCCAAATAGATTCCTGTAAGGCATAAGACCATTCCACATACCAAACTAGTGGACCAACCCATTCCCCCTCATGTAAAGCCTCTTTCTTCACAATTAGTCACACCTATACCCAAACCCACTCTCACCTCCCATTGTGATTCGTTAACGGGGTCCTATGCCAAGATTTTAGCCAATCTCCTTGAAACCTATGTCATCACATTACCACCTCTTAGACTTTTTGAACTGCTCAAGCCCAAACCAAAAGGATTTGAAGAAACTTAAATTTGCACCTACTATCGTGTGTCAGGACATGATGTAGATAACTATAAGTCTTTAAAAACCACTCTTGTCCAATTATGTCCTCCCGAAGAAAATTTTGACGATGACAATATTCTTGATGAGGACCCCATTCTACCTTTTCCAATCTCCCTGAATCTTCTTTCATTACCTACTCAGTGACCAATATCTCCACCCCCACAACCATTTTTCCCACCTCTCAAATTTGAGATTAACATGGTTTGTATTAGGGAATCAGCCAAACTACCACCCAAATTTCAATGCACCCTACTCATTTTGCAAGGCTCTTATTCATTGCTAGGATTTTTCCCCTCATGCCATTTTACGTTTTATGACACACCTTCTCCATCCACCTCCCCTCAGATTAACATGGTTCACATTGCTACCCACGCTCAGAAAGAAAAAGGAAAAGAAAAAGAAACCAACCCATTAACCAACCATATACCCAACATACCATCCGCACCCACACCTAAATTCACCAATCCGTGGTCCCGCATATCCTATTTCTGATGGGGTCACGTATCACACAATGCTAAAACAATTACACCAATCCTCCCTCAAAATGTCTTTAAATGACCTCATCTAAACCTCTAAGTCACATTGTCAAGCCTTCATGGAGGTTCTTCATTCTATAGAGGTTTTATCAAATGACCCCATGCCTGTAGCCTTGATCATTACCCCTCATCACGTAGCATCTCTCACTAATCCATCCCCTTTCTCTATACCCCCACCTACTTGCCAAGTAGCTGCCCTCAGCTTTTCGGATGAAGAGATTTCCCCCTTCCAGTCTGATGACCTCGATCCCAAACTTTTCTTCACCGTATTTATAGATAATATACACATACGATGGATTATGATCGATGGTGGTGCCAATATTAACATGATATCCTCCCATGTGTATAACCAAATGCGCATACCTACCAATTTCATGTATGGTAACCTAGTTATGCCCTCAATGACACCATGACCTCTACCCTGGGTACCTTCATTCTCCATGTCTGCGTGGGTCCTCGCACTATCCTAGAACTATTTTATGTCCTAGAAGGGGAGTTCCAGTATAATATTTTTCTTGGCCGACTTTGGATCTGCGCTATGGGTTTTTTCCCTTCAACTTTACACCGTTACCTCAAATTTGAACACGAAGGACATAACTACACCATCCTGGCCGACCCATTGGCTTTCAAGACTTGTAACATGCTATACCAGCCCAATGATGTGCTTGTACCAGTCAAGGCATCTATCACTACCCCCACTTCACCTTCACCCATAAGACCATCCACCAAGGTTGTTACTACCACTCTCACATTTAACCGTGTTATTCCTACTGCCGCTGCAACATCTACAGGTGACTCACCTGCTGCCGTATCATCTAGCGAGTCATCTATCCCCGCTACCCACATATAAACTATTGATCCCTTAGAAGGTGTTTTTCAATGCCTCACTCTAGGGGAGTACCACCTATATAATATCAAAACATTCCTAACTCCACAAGAGTATGGGCACCTGTGTCAGCACCCTAGTTATGACTACTGCATAGGTGAGGTTTTTCCTTATGGTCCTCCCCACCTTCATATTAATATAACGTATGGGGGACTTGATATTACCACTTACAAAAATGAAGCTCCATCCCACACACAACCATTTTCATTTTCCTTACACTCCCTTACTAACCACTAATTTGCTCACACCTTCCTCCACTATTGCACATGGAAAGGCTTTGGCTTTAGTTTTTATGAATAGGGCTACCATACTGTCATCTCTTATACCACTCGTAAACACAATAGCCGTAGTGGAATTTGATTTGATGCACCACCTTCCAAGAAGGATCGTATCGACCTCATGGAGGAAGATAAACCTTCTCCACCTCATTCACCCACGAAGTCCATAGATCCCAAATCTATTCCTTGTAACTTTTTTTTTGTAAACACAATTTCCCTAGGACATCTAACCTATCAATGCTATGGCAAGGCTCCCCATTATCTCCCATTCCTATACCCTGAAATGATTGATGATGATACACCTTATGTAAATGTAGTTCAATGTCAGGATGATGAGTCCATCCTCACTTACCTTAGTGTGGAAGATTCTTATATTCATAAGTCGTTACCTTCTGAGACACAAACTATGTTGAACAAATTGACCATTGACATAAACATTAACACTCAGGATGACCTGCACATTCAAAAGATAGGCCAATATTTAGATGCTACTAAGTAGGAAAAATTTTCCTCTTTCCTTTGAGACCATAGAAACACTTTTTCTTGCTCCTATACCGATATTCCCAGTATTGACCCTAAAATCATGGTCCAAAATATTGTAACCATTCCTTATCCCAAACCCATCAAACAAAAGATGCGAAAAATGCATCCTCACATTACTCTTCTAGTCAAAGAAGAAATGTAGTGCCTTCTATTAGTTTCATTCATCATACCCATTAACTATCCCAAATGGATTTCTAACATCGTTCCTGTCACAAAGGTGAAAAGGGGAGTCTGCATTTGCATGGAATTCCATGACCTCAACCTAGCTTGTCCCAAAGATGATTTTTCCCTACCTGGCATTGACCAACTATTTGATCTCACCACCGGCCATGAAATGCTATCACTCATAGATGGTTTCTTGGGTTATAATCAAATATTACTTACTCCAGAGGATCAACACAAGACTACCTTCATCACCCCTTGGGGAACCTTCTTCTATCGAGTCATGCCTTTTGGCCTTAAAAATGTTGGTGCTACATATCAGTGAGCCATGAATTATATATTCCATGGCATCATGCATCACATATTGGAAGATTACGTAGATGATGTTCTTTCCAAATACAAACATCGAACTGAGCACTTGACCATCCTTAAGGTCATATTTGACCTCATAATCAAGTATTTTGTTTGTATTAAACCAAAGAAGTGCTTCTTTGCGGTATTTTTAGGAAAAATCCTTGGTTTCATCATTTCTTTGTGGCAGAGAATTTGATCCTGCTAAAGTAAAGGACATTCTAGAAATGCCTCCACCTACTAATATCCACCAATTTTAAATCCTACAAGGTAAGTTGCAATCCATTCGTCATTTCATCTCACAGATTTTCGACCATTTTCAACCATTCCATCATCTTCTCAAGAAATATGTTTCATTCAAATGGAATGAGGAATGCCGTAAAGCCTTCGAAGCCTTAGAACAATACCTTCTTCAACCACTGGTGCTCATCCCTCCTAAGGATGACCAAACCTTTTACCTATATATTTCTACCATTAACCATTCTTTAGGTGTCATGCTCACTCATTGTGACAAACAACACAGAGAGCAAGCGATTTATTACATAAGAAGTACCCTTCTAGACTATGAGACTAGATATACCCGTGTCAAAAAAATCTACTTAGCCTTATTTTTTGTCACCACTAAACTCTATCATTACCTACTCAACCAAAAAAGCTTTGTTATTACCAATAATTACCCCTTACACTATATGTATGCCAAACCTTATCAACATCAATGTGTCGCATGTTGGCTTATGCTTCTTGCCGACCTCGATCTCAAATTTATTCATCAAAAGTCCATCAAGGGCCTAACTATCGTTGACCAACTAGCAGTTGCACCTCTATCTTAAAATAAACCCTCTAACTTCAATTTCCCCAACGAATCCATAGCTACCCTCTCCTTAGATGAACCCGCTTACCAAATGAAACTCTTCTTCGATGGCTCAAAGTGTTAGTGTGGAGGTGTGGCTGGTTTTATCCTCATTCCTCTTTGTGGTGAGCCTATTCCTTTATCTATTGAACTCTATTTTGATTGTACAAATAATATTTCTAAATATGAAGCACTCATATTGGGTCTCCAGGCTACTTATACCTTAGATGTTAAATCAATTAATATCTTTGGTGATTCATAGCTGGTTATAAACCAAGTAAATGGTATATACCAGTGTCGTAATAAGATACTTCAAAAGTATAAATATCATGTAGATATACATTTGACTACATTTGACCATTACAAACTTCAAACCACCCCATGTTCTACTAATAAGTTTGTAGATAGAATGGCATGCTTAGCTTTTCAGATACCTGCTTCACCTATCGACTCCAAAATATGTGTCACAATAAAATGGTTACAATCACCCTCTTATTTACCTAGTGAGGTCTATTCCATTGGAACCATTGCACCTGACCCAGGTGACCTTTGGTATAAGAAATTTGTCCAATATCTTTCCCTTTTCATCCTACCTACTGATCTCACTCGTAATGGAAAATGGGCATTTCTTAAAAGTTTCTCTCATTATGTCATCATGGGTGGTCTCCTCTATAAGTGTGGCTTTGATGGTATTCTCTTACAATGCCTTAAAATTTCTGAAATTCCCTACACCATTAAGGAAGTCCACAATGGAATTTGTGGTGGTCACTTTAGTGGTTTAGCTATCACAAAATGTATTCTTCACCTTGGCTATTATTGGCCAACCCTAAAACATGATTGTTGTGACTATGTCAAATGTTGTGTGAAATTCCAACAACATGTTAATCTTCATCACACACCTAGTCATGCCTTATAGGTCGCACGAGATCTTTGGCCTTTCTCTCAATGGGGCTTGGATTTTGTCAACGAGATCAATCCCCATTATTTACAATACCACTAATGGATCATAACTACCATTGAATATTTCACTAAATGGGTAGAGGCCATTACCTCATTTGTACAAAATCCAAGAAAATATGTGAATTCATCAACCATCACATCATTTTTCACTTTGGTGTTCCTCACTTCCTCATCACTGCTAATGGAAAGAAATTCAAAAACAAAACCTTACGTAAGCTATGTGACGCTTTTGGCATCCAACTCAATTTCTCATCACCTTATTACTTGTAAAACAATGGCCAAGTAGAATTGACCAATAAAACCTTGAACAAAATTATGATAAAAGTATTCAACGATACTGGGAAGGATTTGCATACGCACATTCTTTTTGCCTTGTGGGCTTACCGCACTAGTATTCACACTTCGACTAATGCCACACCTTTTTCTCTGGTCTATGGTACTGGGGCTATCTTACCTCTCGAAGTCCATATTCCATCTCTTCACATCTCACTACAAGACATGCTCAATGATGATGAATTTCACCAAGATTATTTGGTGCAACTTGAGTTATTAGATGAATTTCATCTCAATGCTCTTGACCATATCCAAATCTACTAAAAATGTATCTAACGTACCTATGAAAAATGTGTTCATGAACAAACCTTTCATGTTGGTGACCGCATCCTAAAAGAAAATCAACATGTAACCAAAGAAGAGAAAAGTAAGTGGGGAAAATTTAATCCTAATTGGTTTGGACCCTACATTGTTACCCATGCCTATAGATCAGGTGCTTATCGTTTGTCTTCACTCAAAGGTAAACCCAAACCTAAGCCCCTTAATGCCTTGCATCTTCGGCCATTGTATTATTGAAATCAAGTCCTATATCACTTTTTTTCAGTTGATCGCTCATCCCTTAAGCATTGTTCACCTTCCATATTACCATTTGTTGAGGATCCATGACTAAACAAGAATCATGTGATTACCCATTGCCTTTTATCCTTATCTTCAATATGAGTACCATGGCTCTACTCATAGCCTGATTCTCATGGATACTTTTTGTCTTATTCAAGATGGAATCCCATGGTCATTCATCACTTGAAACCACCCCTTTCATAGTTGACCCCTATGATTATGGTTTTTTCCTCTAAACAAGAGCCTACTCTTTCTCTATAGTCTTCTCCACGACTTAAACATCCAAAAACAAAAAGGGATGCAACTCCTTGAGTCAAACTTCTAGCAAAAGATGACTCCCTCAAAAGGGACATCTCTTCACTCTATTTCCACCACTATAAATAGACTGCTCCCTTGAAGGACAACTATATAAAGTCATTTCAAAATTATAATAAAAATATCCAGAAGCTTCCCGCATCGATCAACTTCACGAAGACCTCAAGGAGATACTATACTCATCCCATATAGAATTCTTGCATTTATCAGTCTATTAAAAATACAAAAAATCAAGAAAATGATGAAATTTTCATCATGGACTTGCCAATTTTTTTATCCTGGGTTTCTTGTTGGGAGAAACATGCTATCATACACTAATTTACACTAAACTACCCACTCTCACCTCATTGCCTTTTCATCCTAATTTACTCTTTACTCAAGGGACTTGCTGAAACCACAACATTTAGTGATTATGTGACTTTCTTCACCCTTAAAATGGTATATTATGCAATTCCTTTAGGGTCTTACATTAATAATCCCATCTTGGGTATGGTAGAATCATTAGGGTTCTTATGAATTAAGCAGCTCTGTTGCCACTTCTTACCATTTGCCTTCCTCATTACTTATTGATTATCTTACACAAGACCAAATCATCGATACCTATATTTAATACAACTCAACCAAGCCTACGACCTACACCCAATATTGCATATGACCTACATTCAACCATGCCTAACACCTACTAACCCATTCCTTTAATTCATCATAATCTTCCCTAGCTTATGGGAGAACTACATCGGCCTGAGGCCTCTTTTCACTGGGGCTATGTAGGAAGAACTTCAAGGGCATGGGGCCCTTGGAGGTTAGCTCGACCACTCTTTACCCTAACAAATTCCCCCTTTAACTTTCCTATTCACATTCTACCTTATTTAGTTTCTATTTTATATCAATAACTATAAACTAAACCAAACAAGCAACAATTAATACACGTTTTTACCACATCATCAAATCATTCATTTATCATTTTCACATTTCCGTTATAGCACATATCTAGAAGTTTACACCATAACATACATATAACTCATAATTTATTTCCCATGTTACTGATAACTCAGACATTAAATCTAGCTTAAAAACAAGACTCCATCTTGCCTAAACTGACCTGACTCCATCATGCCTAAACCGACCTGACTCAATCATGCCTAAACTAACATGAATCCACCATACCTAAAACCAACCTAACTCAATCATTCCTGAATCAACCTAACTCAATCATGCCTAATTCACCTAGTTACCATCACGTACACACATAATAATGGAAATTAAAAACAAGTACACCATCCATACTATAAAAAATCATCATCTATAAATCAGAAAGTTTGTGTATACATACATATGTACATAGATAAAAATAAATACAAATATCTCAAATAGCTCAGATACATCCTTGCTCTCTTCAACACATGAGCTGTTACATCTCAACACACACAAAAAAATGGAGGTACATACATAACTATCAGGTATCCCCCCGTTAGATATCCTCCATGCCTGTCTCACCCGACCCCTCTCCTGCCTCTACCATCACCAAATGCTCTCCTCAACTCCACCCAATCAAATTCTCCACACCGATCTCATAGATTCATCTACCTAGCTCCTCTCACTAAC
This sequence comes from Taxus chinensis, assembly GCA_019776745.2. Lineage (NCBI taxonomy): Eukaryota > Viridiplantae > Streptophyta > Pinopsida > Cupressales > Taxaceae > Taxus > Taxus chinensis. The sequence continues at coordinate 246,000,451 of CM034154.1, read as the reverse complement.
CATATCTCTCCACCTCATCTGGGTATAGTACCTCATACGTTCCTCTCAAAAAGCACCAAAATTCAAACAACTCTGTCATTTTCTCCAATGGTACACCACAATAATGATTCCATAAAATATGGAATTTTTGTTTTATAAACCCACCCCTACCTGACAAACACCAGTCCAATTTTTTCCCTATCCAACCAACGTCGATCACCCTATAACTGGCATCTGTCCACCCTTATCATTTTTTGGTCTTGCTACGCTTTCTTTTTCCTACAAGCATTCATGCAAACACACCTTTTTGTCATCCCAAACACCCATTGAATCATACCTACAAACCCAACCTACCCCTACATTACCTTTGCTGTATCTTAGGAGTCGTTATTTTACGTATACCTTGGCCTTATTCGTGTCATTACCTATATACCTTGACCTGAACCACTTTGTGTGACCTTTGACCCTCTGTGCTCATTGTATCTTACAACATGGTTACCCGTGTTGTTTAGCCTACAGACCTTACCTTGCATATTGTCATAATGTTTATCCTGTCTTGACCTTTGGTGTACTGGAGCATACCTAAATTTTCTTGCACCTGACCTCTATTATGTTTCCGCACCATATCATATACCTTGGATACTGGAATCACTTCAACCTTGTTTGGATAAACCTATCAACCTTAGCTGATGTAGAGTTTGAAAGCTTCTCAACTTGGTATCATGTAGTAGTTTCCAACATGTGTGTACCTTAAAATGCCACTACCTTTGACCCTAGCACATTTACCTGATTACCTAATTTTACCTTTTAGCTTTACCCAATACAACCACTGATATTTGTTTTCCCACCTCCTCATTTTATTAACCCACTCACTGCTTTCATCTCTCACCTCATCAGTTCCTACTTTGAGGGGGGTTACCTTCACCCATGCTTGGGGAAACACCACCCACACTTACACTCGACACAACCATTTCATATTTTTGTTAGCGTCAGTTACCAATACAATCCACGTGACAAAAAGGGGAAAAATGTAGACACCAAAATTTGGTGACACCCCCCTTATCCCCCTTTCGAATAACCAACTTAAACATATTCACCTAACCATGACCCTTATCCCCCACATTAATATTAATTTAATTATTTACAATTAAATTAATATGCATCCTCACCCCATTTATTAATTTAAATTAGTTACTTTAATTAAATGGATGCACACCTCACCTAGATAACTCACCTGGACACCTCACCATAGACCTATTCATAGCATGTTTCCATAAATGAATAAGACTTGGTACAACCATAAAAATGAAGGCTTATTATTCCTCTAACCACCTTCCAACTCATAAAAATATAATGTCCATTCTGATCTGTGAATAAATGGATAGACCTGGCCCAATTGATTGCAAGATCTATTATTTTTAGCAAACCTAGGGAATCCTGCCTTAACTAATGCCGGTCATCCCTAAACCAATGTCAGTCAACTAGGAACCATCATTGATTACCATTTATTCACTAGAAGAACCTTGTGGAAAGGGTTAGGACATTTTGGAATCAAGGAGGATGGAAAATAGTTATATGCAAGCAGAACTAAAGTCTTTTCACACCTACAAACATCCATATCCAGCACTAGGATAGATCCAGAGGTATTGCAATCACAATAACATTCCAGAAAGCACTGTCATGGTACTAAAAATCATTCCTCTGATCCACCATAATCACCATCCATCCATTTGAACCTGCACCATAGTAAGTACAATTTTTTTTATCTACATCATCTATTTCTACTTTAGTATATTGGGTTCTTCTATTGTTGTTATAAATTTCCACTTACACCCTCACTCCCCTACCATTTACATACTTGTAAACTCAACCATTCCTCCACCACACCATTAAATCACCTATATCTTACTATTACTCATCTCTGAGTATAACTAAGATTCCTACATACCTCTCCACCCCCCCTTTTGTCTCTGTTTAACTTTAGATCAACCTCTACAACCAGATCCTTTTATGTTTTATTAGCCCACCTCTATCGATGCTAGTTACCCATGACCGTATTTGGTTCTTCCTAACTATGATAAGTCATACCCGACTGATTCCAGTCTCTGTTCCTGTCAATACTGTGTAAACCAACAACCATCTACCCACCAAAACAACCCAAACACCTCACCTAACTTTGTTAGGACCCTGTCTGTGACCTGTAGACCACCTGAACAACATGCAACTTGACCTGAAGACGTTGACCCACATAGTTTTAGTATTTAATTTGATTGACGCTGATAGTTATTTGAGCTACCCAAATCACAATACTAGCACTAGCTTTGTTTATGTACGTATTTCAGTTACTTCATAATTTATTTTATAAAAACAGTGGGTTGACAACCTTTTAAGAAGTATCACACTTCCCAAATCTAGCATACGCTAGGCATTCCACTGTCATATATTATTTAACTCTTCTTTGGTGGTCTTGTTTTCTATTTCAAGTAGTTCCTCCTAGGCAAAAGGAAGCTCTCACAATCAACATTGGATCGAGAAGTCAGAAAGTGTGCATCAACCTCCAACCAACTAATATAATAGGTATTCCTCCTTAGCCCATAACGTTATCTATTTTATCACATTCCAAAAACTTAAAGAAAATGGTGAAAAAAAGTGCACTACCGTAGAGCCTTTGAAGGAATTTTGTTGAGATGTGTTGATGCTGAAGAATCTGAAAATATTATTTATGAGTCACATAGTCGAGTATGTGGAGGTCACTTTAGTGACCACGCCACTTCTTAGAAGATACATCAGATGGGATATTTTTGTCCCACTCTAGAACATGACGCAGTAGATTTTGTGCGTAGATTCCACAAATGCAAAGATTTCTCCCACAAGATCCACATACTGGCACAAGCTTTGTAACCAATCACATCCCCATGGTCCTTTTCCACGTGGGGTCTAGATTTGATAGGGAAATTATCTCCCTCATTAATGGATGGCCATAAATTCATAATCACAGACACAAAATACTTTACTAAGTGGGTAGAAGCCATGCCTCTTACCAATGCACCTAGGTTTGAGATCACTAAGTTCATCTTAAACTAGATCATTTGTAGGTACAGTGTCCCACAAGTCATTATCTTGGATAATGGAATGTCTTTCAAAAATGACGAGGTACGTGAATTGTGTGAAAATTTCAAAATTAGCCATCACATGGCTTATCTCTACTATCCTTAGGCTAATGAACAACCTGAGGCTACCAATAAGATGTTAAATTCCATTCCTCTTAAAACCGTTAAGGAAAACAAATGAGATTGGCACCTAAAGATTTTTCTAGGATTGTGGGCCTATCGAATGTTAGTTAGAACACCAACGTGGGCAACCCCCTTTTCTTTAGTGTTTGGTGTTGAAGTGGTTATGCTGCTTGAAGTCAAAATACCTAGTCTTCATATTTTGCTGCAAGGGATCCTAGGAGAAGAAGGTTATCGAGAAGTGTGACTCTATCAATTAGAAAGGCTTGATGAGGCTAGATTTAACACTAAACAATGACACAATGTTTACAATGATTGGATGGCTCGAAAATACAATAAGAAGGTTTATGAACGTGAAATATACGAGGGATATTTTGTATTAAGACTTAACAACTGGATAGACAAGAAAATCGGTGAGGGAAGGAAATTTAGACCTAGGTGGTTGGGTCCATATCGAGTGATAGAAGACTAAAAAATGGGGCATTTCACCTGTGTACACTAGAGGGTGAGGAGTTTAGTGAATCTGTAAACTCTCTTCACCTAAAGAGGTACTATGCATGATCCACCAACATCTTCATATGTACATTACTACATTTGCATTACATTCTCATCCGCTAGTTCATTTTGTAAAAATTTTGATCAAGGAACTTATTCTTATAGCAATCCTAAAAATTCTAAAAACATTGGGAAAACATTCAAATCATCTCTTCAAACCTTCATCATATCATCAATTATTTCTGAATCATTTCATCAGTTCAAGTAGAATAAGACAAAGTTTTGACCATGATCATACCAAGGCATGTGTACTTGGTTCTGCTTATAGTCTATTTCTGGATTAGGTGTCTTTTCCCATAGTCTATTCTAGAAGCTTCATGGTGTCACATCTATCCCATAACAATCTCTTCAGAAATAAGAACATTCTAAACATTTTTCCCAAATAAGTAAGTCAAATGTAAATTCATAGAAATTTTTTATTTTAGACATTTATTTTCCCTACCAACCTTTGGTGGTGATCCTTCATCTCTTATTGGTGATGTAAGGTTGGGAAAGGAGGGAAATTCCCTTACTCACCTATACCTTGTGCATGGTGATGAGCTCATACTTCCTACTAGTAGCATGGGGCAAGTTGTAGGGGCTCTCTTTGATGAACTTGAAAGTTAGAAATAATCCAGTCAAATATTGTGAAATCATAAGTAAAAAAAAAGTGAGTTAGATGTCTAAAATTCCAAAAGAGTTTAAAACACCAAATCTAGATTTTGTCAACCAAGTGGCCATCTACAGATCCAAGTCTAGATAAACTAGAAAGCAATTCACATTCTAAACTATGAAGTAACTTGACTAGGATAAGGTTGTAGCATCTAAATTTGGTTCTGCCAAACCTTTTTCTTTCTCTCATCACTACCCTTAAAAAAAATTCATAACTTGTGCCCCTTCTGACTCTCGGTGTTGAGTCCTCATATCTTACTAGTTGCGTGGAGTTAGGGGTGGGACAAGTATATCTACTTATCATATCATTTTGTAATCACATTTTTCCAAGACCATATGAAGTGTTGAAGATTGTTAAAGAAACTAAGTTTAATATCACATTGTGTTTTGCATCAACACATATCAGCATCATAAAATAAAATAAAATCATTATGTTATCATTCATAAGCACTGCATACATTCTAAAAAGCATAGAAAAGAGGAAATTATAAAAACATATAGAGTACACATGTGAGAGGAACCAAAAGAAATTCAAATCAGATACAATGGAATACCAAACCAAAAATAAGAGTCTGTATAGATCATGATGAATCAAGTTTGTATACAATGTCACCATGCATTAGGCATGGTCAAAATGTTCGCAATGATCCTAAAATACATAAAAACCAATCGTATAAACGCTCAAAAAAATATCATCAAAGTAATATAAATGGTCCCATGTCATTTCAATCCATGTGGGATCCCTAGGATGGTGCCTGGCCACGTCTAGGGCTCCTACTATGGCTGCAACAACATTAGGAGTGAAACAAATGATGTGAGTGCTCATGGTGGCTCCCACTTCTCGTATCAAGCACTCAAAAGTATCATATCTAGCCACCTGGGTATGGAGGGAGGTCACTATCTCCGCTACCCTCCACATAGGGGAAACCACATCGGTGTGTCTGCTCAAAGCTAATGGATAGCCCGAGTCGATAGCCAGATCAACTCAGGTCTTCCCTGAAGGGATCAATAGATTATCCACGCACACCCGATGGATGATCTCTCACCACTCTTGTGTCATCGATGCAAGAAGATAACAAGAAGCGATAAGTTAGAAAAATAAAAGAAAGAAAGGTATACAAGCCAACATTCCTAACTAACAAAGTTGAGGGAAAAGTATTAAATGTACTCAGGTCTCGAAGAATCCAAGTAGGATCGGTAGCTATTACTGCTGGTGTTGTTTTTGGCTATGGGGATTCCCAAAAATCTCAAGGAAAATCACTGTCCTATGATGGAATCTTTGTCCCCTCTCCATTTTAAGGAAGTGATATTTCTGAGACTAAGGTCTCTCTCTGTACACTTGCTTCCTTGTATGCTGCTCTTAACATCTCCTAAGTATCATGTCACTCAGGGTCACTCTCCTCCTCTTCCGCATGGGCTTCCATGTCAGTCCCAACACCAACTCCTTCATCCTTCATGTCCTCTCCGATTGAATCCTCCTCCGTATCATCCCCCATATCCTCCTCAAACTCAGAGTCTAGATCAATGGGCTCATCCTGCTCCCCGCTGTAAGTAGGAGCAGCCATAATATGAAGTAGGGGTACTTGAGGGGTACCAACTACTTGTTGAGAACCATCACCAATCTAACCATAATAGGCACACCTGGAATGACCATTGTCTAATCGGGATCCCAACTAGGGCCCCTCTGAGCCTCCTAAATAGTCCTATAAATTAGTACAACTAGAGGGAGCATATCAATATATGAAATGCATAACTACTAGGGGATCCAATCAAATGGGTGGGGCTCAAGTCTCCTTGCTCTGTCAATAAACTAAAATATCAAAGAGAAAGCTACCATCATAGTCACCTCCTATCCCCATATACCTTTTATGTCCTTGTAGGGTGTAGAAGTCATGGTTTCCATAGTAAGGGAAGCCACTGGCTGATGTGGCATCCTAAGCATTGACATACTTTTCCATCTAGCTATTCGAAAGGACCCTAGATTTGACATCGGTACTCCCCTACCATAGGGGATGAAACAGTCATAAACCTAACTCATAACAAAAGTGAGTTGGCTTAATGATTTCCCTTGCAATCAAACTACCCTCTATAAATCATGGTACGTAGTCCCCAAGATATCTGCACCCCTGGAATATATATGGTTGTGCCCCTTGATCTGCTTAATGATAGGATCCCAACAATATAAAAGGGTGTCACCAAACTTGTCCCTGATTAGTTTGGAGGACAATATGCCCATGATGCCTCTGTGTATGATAGGAATGGGAGTGGTGGAAATAGACTAAACCTCCATCCCCTTCTTTGAACCAGATGAGACAATGACGTCTCTAATGTATGTGGCCCATTACATCATCACATCCCTGGAACCCACTGTCTCCAAATTCAACCTTCTCCCAATTATTGAGAGCCCAAGAATGTGGTACAAATCCTCTAGGGTGATGGTCCACTCACCCCAGACACCTGGCAACCAAAATTTTTTCCAGTCCATATCCCAAAAGGAAAATAAGTCACATAGAATATGACTAGTAGTAGCAACATGGGGGACTGCGTAATCCTCTAAATACCAGTCCTTTGGAAAAGGTCCATCTCATCCTAGGTCAGTTGATCAAGGATACGAGGGAGACAATCACACTCCCTCTCCTGACTCCATTTGATGTACTCCCCCTTCTTCTGTATTCACCAAAACATGGAAAAAGAGAAAGTTCATAACATATACCAAATAATAAGCTCACCAAAAACATTACAAAACATCAAAATCCCAAAAAAATCTAGTTAAATACACGTTTTGGTCATTTTGTTCAGAACTGTCACCCAGTGCAGGGTGGTGGTTCTAGGACCACTTCCCTACTTTGGGAAACAGTCCTGGAACGATTTTCAAAAAAATGTATTTTACCCTAAAAATGGTCAAAAAGATTAAAAAATACTACTTTTGACCAAATAAAAGAATGCTTTATGCTCCCCCTAGAGAGTCATTTAAGATATTTTTTTTTTGAAAATGATCCCTCCTAGGTGAACTTTTCAAATTTTTTACATTTTAGGTATTAAAAGAGAAAATTGAAAACAACCAACCTTATACCATGTTGGTTGATCTCCCACTCATGGAGGCATGATCATAATCTTGTCATGGTCGTATCAACTGTACTCTTGTTGAAAATGGTCACCATGGGTCCAGAGCTCCAAATTCACCAAATCGAATAGCACAAATGAATTGGAAAATGAGTTGTTTGTGTGTGTGTGTGTGTTGTTTTGACTTCATTTTGAGCATACATGTTCATAAGGTTGGATCATTGGCATAGGTATATTTCTATATCCCTGCACAAATGGTAAGTCCTCTTATCATTTTGATTTAGTGATTATTTTTAAATATTTTATCTATCTGCACTTGAGTCTTCTTTTTCTCTTGCAGGTAGTGGGAGTTTGGGCGGTAACATTTCGATGCACGGGCATGTCATGTATAACTTCTAACTCCCCTTTTTTGGGAACTCCATACTCAGACTCTACATTTTACACCTTTTCATGGCTAAGATGTTTCTCTGAGGGGGCAATATGTACACACCCAATATTACATGTGCTAAATTTTTGAAAAATGGTTACGAAAGTCCCTAATGATGATTTAGGTCCTTTCAAGAAGGTGTTTAAGCTCCAATTTCCATTTGTAGTGTATATTTTTTCCTAGATGTCTTTACTTAGCCTTCTCACACTTTTTTCATTCTCCTCGCTTCTTTGTATGTATGTTTTGGCCTTTAGTGCCAGGACCGCCACCTTGCCTAGGTGGTGCTTCTAAAACTACCACCTAGGAAGGGCAGTGGTCCTGAAACTACCACCCTATATAGGGTGGTGGTCCTGCACGCTTTTTCAAAAATCCCTCACGTGTGTTTTAATATGCAATGGCTCACTTAAATTCTCTTTTTGCATGCAACCGTGAACCAAATTGTCTAAAATTAGCTTTGATTGCTTGGTTCTCCTTCCTCTTTCTATTTTTAAATATATTTAATTGGTCGGAACTACTCCTTCTTTCCTTTTGCATGAAGGCACCTCCCATCATCCATTCCTATATATTCCATACTTGTATTCAAGAAAAAGGCATGAGAATTTTTGTGTATCTTGCATTGTATTGCTGTTATGATCTTGCTAGGAATTGCATAGCCAAGCTCTAATCTCTTATGCTATCTCTCTTCTACCTGCATTGCATCCAGATTGTCATCAAGCTACCATTACTCAAGTTCCATCCTCCTGATGCTATTTTTTCATTCCTAATCTCTTGGACTCACATGAAAACTCAAAGAAAGAAATGAATATACTGAGGGGACAGATATAAACGTAACCAGATTTGTCAAAGCTCTTGCTTTTCCAAGTTGGAATTGGGTTTTTTTTTTCCTTATTTGATGAATTGTCAATTTCAAATAATTAGTTTCAGTCATTCATATCAAATAGAGTAGAAAATAATTCATTTCAATAGAATTAGTCAATCACAAATAGATCAAGTCACTGGTAAGCTTTCATCTTTAACATTACCAGAGAGGTTGTTCACCTCTAAGGTAGGGTTTGAATGGTTTTGATTAGATTAGGTTATTTGTTTTAGATTAGATTCATACATTTTCACAAGTAACGAGATAAATCTAGATGATTACTTGTCTTTAGTTTATTTATTAGATTAAAACCTATTGCTTTAAAATTAGAAAAGAACAAAAATATTTCCTTTGATAGATATATTTGATTTTATTGTTTTGATCCGAAATATTGTGAAAACTCCAAAAAACATAGATTAGATTTCCTTCAGTAATTAGTTTTCTTATCAAAAATCATTTTATTTCATTATGTATGACCATCAACGGTCCACAACAAGAAAATACATACAATTGTGATCCCTTTTTCCCACAACCTAATGGGCCAGAATCGATAACTGACATTGATGCCAATTTATGTTTGATAGTCTTACGCACACTTGCAACTTTTTCTGAGAAAATAGAACAACTGAATACACTAAATATTACTGCTAACCAAGCCTATGAATATTAGACTACTCCTGAAAATAGGATTTGATTATGTTCATGACCATTCAAGGGCCACAACCTCCATGAGTCTTTCGTTGTGATCCTTAGGTTCCAAAACCCAATGGGCCTGCTAGTTAGTTAGACATTGACACTAGTTTGCATACATTAGTATTCATATCTTCACCACTTCCACTAGATATTATTGCACAAATTTCCTTACTAAACATAGTAGCTGATTAGGCTAAGACTTTCTGGACTAGACTATAAAATCACCCATAAATACATGTGGCTTCATGACACATCTCATTCTTATTTCCATGACCTTGTCTAGAAATCTATACGAGGCACCTGCATGTCATTTTACACATATTCAATAACCAACAAACAAAATATCAGCTAAGCTTTACATTGATTGGAGTCTATGAGTGGATATTATTTCAGACTGAGCCATCACACCACTTCAATTTAGGATATCATTCTTTTCCTTAGACTCGCAAATATTGACATTGTGTGTTGAAGATATAAGATTGCTCAATTAGCTCGATCCCCATCACTACACTCACGTTCACACTCATTATACACTGGTTGTCTTGACATGACCTCAAGAGGCCAGGTGCGAAGAAGGTCACGTATTGATTTTATGTTGTACATGCTCAGATACTTAAAAGCCTTTACATAAGAGGCTACGGTTTCGAAGGGTTCACACTATTTCTGGAAATGTAACTAACGAAGCTATTACTAATATTTTCAAACAAAAAAATGAAGTGAAAAGAAATTGGATAGACACCAATTTTATTGATTTTTTGAACAAAGATAGATCGGTTTGGAAATCACTCGGATGTCCTCAACGCTCCGGATTGATAAAAAAATAGAAGAGTGGAAGGTAATGTATTTTAATTTAATTGCATTTTTCATGAACATTTACTTTCCTTATATAAAAAGATAAAACATATTATTTTATTTTGAATGCAAAACTTTGAGAATCAATTCCTTTTGATTTTCAAAGTTGACAAAACTAAAAATCTATACAACAAATGGAATTTTTTATTATTTCCAAATGATATATAGAATAAAAGGACTATAAAATTTTAGTTGTTTAGATCTAGTATTCTTTCTTGTTCACCTATTATAGATAATCATGATAAATTTCATCCAAATTCATTAGCAAGATTCACAACCAATTCATTTAGGGATGCTAGAGGAATGAACGGGTAAGAACTATCAGTACTAGCAAATAAAGTACAATAAGGGGATGTCCGGTTAACTACACCTATTCAGGGAGACGTGATAACATAGAAATTTGATTCTTATTTTTGGAGAATAAAAGGAGATAAAAATGAGAGAAAAAATTCTACAATATTTTAAAGAAAAACATCTAGATAATAATCTATTAACATCCTACATTAATCCAATGTAATTGAAAAATTTAAATTGTATGAATCACACTACTATTGGGAGAAGAGAGAAAAGGAAATAGAAAATACGATTCAAAATAGGGGAAAAAAATAAAAATGAAAAAAAGACTAGATTGCGGAAGAATTCCTTCCCGTTGAGGCTAATACAATATTAAACAACTATGTGATGTTAAATAGAATAAACTATACCCACAAGGATGGAGAACATATAGGATTTTAATTTTCAATGTGCATACCCATTCCATCTTTCTTTAACTCTATCAACTATTCTTTCCACTAATCCTTTCAATGTAGAATGTGTTATCATTGATTTTTGTAATTTGTCTAGCAATATTTCTTCTTAAGTAATAATGGAGCCACAAACAGTTATTGCAACCAATGTTCCAGATTGTATTATTATTGTTCTCATACCAATTGAATATTAAAAAATGTTGAGAGAAACAATTAAAAAATAAATTGAAAATTTTAAAGACATTGGAGAATCTATTTTGGATGGATGCTACAAAATATATGATAACAACAGGAAATTTAAAAGTTTGTGTCTTATGTACACAATAATATGAGTGCAAAACCGTGACAATAATAATGGTGAAAGATGATAAGTCACTAGGGATTGGATGCAAAAAATCCACACCAATTGATAACTACAAGCAAAATTTTCCTTAAAGGAAACAAACATCCTTTTCTTGCAAGAGATTATATGAGTTTTGGACTGAGATCTTCAGTCGATGTTGTTCCTATAATTCTTTAGTATTAGTGCTTTACTTTGGCAGTGTCGCACTGCGTGCATTAGTTGAATCCAATTTATCTATGTAGACACCTGAAGTATGCTTACACTTAGCATTTCATCCAATTCAACCAATTAACAAAACTTCGTTAATCAAACATTATTCTCTCCATTCTCGGATGCCCATTCATGACACCTTCTCAGTTGTATTCCTCCTATAATCAACTTATTTAGCTAATATCTCTCTTATTAGCTAAAAATTCATCCTTTAGACCATTTATAACCTCCCTAGTTCTCTCTAGACCACTTTTATTGGATTCGTAGGCTATCTATCAGTCAAAATTGGTTATCCAGACCCCTCCCAACTCTCAATGAGTCTCTAATCACTTGCTAATCAAGTTTAACTAGCCTAAACCCTAGTTAACTAGCCCAAACTAAGATTAACTAAGCCTAAAGCATGTTTATCCTAATCTAATCTAAAATATTTAGTCCCACATGCACTAAAATTCCAAATTCTTCCAAACCAAAAACTATAAATACAAGGCTAAGCCTACCCATTCAAAGACACAACTTTACATAACACAAAGCCAAAACAAGCCTTAGAAAGCTTAAGAGCTCATTTGCATTAGATAAGATAATAAGGCATTTTATCTTGGGTCATCCACCATTAAAATAGCTTCATCTTACAACCATGATAGGTTAGTAATGGAATATCTAAACTTGGCCATGTATCCATTTAGTGAGATTCATTCACCCTCATGGAGTAAACAACAAAATTGATTTCTAGGATCTTCCTAGGTTCAATTTTTTATAGATTTCATGGAGTAGAGAGTAGCTTTATCATGTTAGTTTTTGATGTTTTTATCAAATTTATAATGATTTCATGTTAGTTTCCCTTGTTTATCTCTTATCTCATAGTGTATAGTCTTGAATTTGGTTAAGAATACATAGCAGAATATAGAAAAATATGTAGTTCTATTCATCTTCTCACAACAAAATAATAATTAACTATTATCTTCATTCAAACATATTAAAAATATATAGGAATATGTAACTCCTATAAACTAGGAAGTTGCTCGAACAATAATCCTATTTAGTTGTGATTTTTACTCATGTAACAATACATAACTCAAATCATGTGAGTTATTAAAACAACTCTAATAATATATTATTGTTTATATAAAAATAATATAACTACAAAAATTTATACGTATTGAATACATGAGTATAATATAAACATTAATATCCTAACATTCCACCCCTTAATGTTTACATGGTAACAAAAGAAATATCACACTTCCTCTGTAGCTTGCCACCTCTGCGCACTCATGATCTTGGCACACACTTGAACTGAAGGTAGAAGAAGGAACACATAAAATTCTTATTGACCATGCACTATCGGGAACACATCTAACTGACAAAGATGGGAACGCACTCAGGAATCATCTGCTTATCAACCAGTCACTCTAGGGAACACATATGACCTAAACGTGTGGGAACTCAAGCAGGAACACATATGAACAACCTTCAATGGTTTTTAGGAGGCTAACCACAAACCTAGGCATGAATAGGAACACATTTGACTATTCTAGCTCATTAAGACTCATGAAGTTACCTTTCATTGTGCTATCTATTCTTTACTATGTTTTTTCATAGGGGAAATAGGAATAACCACATACCAATGAACATGAATGAACCACATCTATTCTTATTTTTCAAACCATGCTGAAAATCAAACCAAACTAAAATTCGCACAACACAACTGAATCTGGGACACTTCAAAACTCAAAAAACAAGTACTCACATTGCACACACGTGCCACCAAATCATTATGTGTGGCCCCATCATTGGTGACAAATGAGAGGTTGTTGTCTGACCTCTAACCTCCGTTGCCTCCATCCTCTAATCAAATATTGCTAACTCATCCAGATTTGGATATGAATCTCAACTATTTCCACATTGTGTATTATATCTTCCCTTCCACAATGTGAAACATTTTATTTTCTGGACGTCAGGTAACACCAAAAATGTGTCTGTGAGGCATTTTATTTTTTTTCAATATTTTGTCACTGACTCTTGACAACACCTAAAATCACCTATTTGACATGACTTTGAGAAAACAACAAGAACTAAATAACACATGGTGAATTTATGAAAGTTTGACACTATAGACTATGAGCATCAATTTGATGAAAAAAATTATAAAACTTTTTGACGTTAATGTACTCCATAACCTATTGTTCACCTAGACACATTTTGAAAACAAAAAACAATTATTTATTTTACATTGATGACTCAATTAAAAAAAACCCACCTAATCACCTATACTCAATTTTATCCCCTTGGCATATTTATATAAATTTTAAAAAACCTTGCTCCACGTGGTATTACTTTGGCCTTTAGCAAAAGAATACTTCCACTTAGGCTAAGTATACAAAATTTTAATAGCCTTTAAAATAGAAAACACACCTTTGTATTGTAAATGATGAGCCAACTCTTTATTATGTGACTTGCAACATTTTGATTGGTGACATGTCTAAATACTGCAATGTTTTGACTGAAGACCATGGAAATTTGTTGAGTTAATAGTGGTGAATTTAGACGGCATGTCTAAGTAGGTACCATGCAAATGCATGCATAAGATAACTATTGACACCATATTTGACACAGATGCTTCTTCTTGATTTGTGATAGCTATCGACAACACAATTCTTCAATTCAAATAATTAGATTTGAATGCAAAATGGAGCTGGGTGAATCCTAGGATTCTTGAGCTAGATCTTATTGAAGCCAATTGAATTTAAAATGCCACATGATGGTTGATGTGTCAAGGAGAGAAATGGTAGATGGGATGAATATAGATGGCTGTGTTTTAATGATATCCTTGTATTCCTTCTCTAAACAAGAGAAACCATGCATAATAGATTATCAGGAATAAAATTGTTGATGATAATCACTAAGCTACCTCTTATAATCACCCTAGATCTCTCAATGATGCACGAATGTTTTTGGAACTATCAGATCTCCCACTGTCATGATCTACGTGAAACGTGAAAATTTACCCATACGTATAAAATTAATTTACACAAAGCAATATTTGATTTTATTGTTATTGAAAACCTCCTTCACATTACTTGAATTGAATATAGAATATATGAGAATTCAACAAAGGAAGGTTGTGACTCTAATAAAAACATTCACTTGGAAGACTAACCTTACATACACGAGCTTGGCATCTCTAGAGTGAACTCTTTTCTAGACTTATCTTTACTGCTCTCGTTATATGTTCTTGCAGCTGCGTGGGCATTATTATATTGAACAAGATAGCACTATTTTTTCTCAATCCTTCCCAATAATAATAATCTAATAAAATTGATCTCAGAATAGAACAAATGAACTGCAATTTCTTCTTAAGACTCTCATTGTTCACAGGGACATGACCATTGATGCTCTGATACTAAATCTTGAATTTGGTTCAGAATACACAACAAAGTATAGAAAAATACTTAGTTCTTTTCAGCTTCTCACAAGACAATAATAATTCTCTATTATCTTTGTTCAAACTGATTACAAATATATAGGAATATGCAACTCCTATAAACTAGGAATTTTCTCTAAAAATAATCCTATTTAGTTGTGATTGTTACTCACGTAAAAATACACAAATCAAATCATACGAGTTGTTAAAACAACTCTAATAATATATTATTTTTTATATAACAATAATATAACTACAAAAATTTATACTTATTGAATACACAAGTATAATGTAAACATTAATATCCTAACACATAGTTGAGTTAGCAAAGCTTTGAGGTTCTTTAGCCTCATTCCATAGCTTTTACAACTTTTCATTATATACATTTGGCACACCCAGTGGGAGACTTAGTCCATCCTCCATTAATGGAGTCATTTTGGAGCTTTTATTTTAGTTTCTAATTTTGTTTAGTTTCAATCTTTCTAGATTATTTTCAAGCTTTCTAGATTAAATTTTCAAAGTTTTTAGATTAGTTTTAAGTTTTTGATTTCATTAACCTTTCTTGTATTAATGGCTAAAAGTAGGTTTCCTAACTATTTAAGCTAGGTTTTTCTTGCTTTTGTGCTCTTTGAAGGATCAAGGGAGGTAAAGTGCTGCAAGAATTGAAACAAATTAACAAATTTTTGACATTTTTGGAGATTTTTTTGAAAAACCCTATGTTTTTTAGCCACCTATAGGGAAGGATGGACATATACCTTTCTACCAATGCAGGCACCACTAACTATCATTTTTTGACAAAGAAGCACATGCACCTTAAACCGGGCCCACACGCCCAAACTATGGTGCACACACCCAAACCGTGGCGCACACACCCAAACCGTGGCGTACACACCCAAATCGTGGTGCACATGCCCAAACTATGGCACACACACCCAAACCATGGCACACATTCCTAAACCATGGTGCACATGCCCAAACTCTGGTGCACAAGCCCAAACCTCGGTGTATACACCCAAACCTTACTGTGGACATCATTAGTAATCTTCCGGAGGCCATAACGTTTTCTCCCAAGCTTGAAACAACTCTTTTTTTGTTTCATTGGAAAGGTATTGAAAATAAATATGCAATGGAATCATAAAATTATGATTTTGAGTTAAAGAAAATTTATGGTTTACATTATTAGATAACTATTCATTTTCTAATAGGTAATTATAGGCCTCTTTTGGGTTATTTAACTAACATAGTATAAGTGTTTCTATTTTTTAGTTAGAAAAGGCTTTCGTGAAGTGTGTATGCTCTCTCCTCATACCATCTAGGTGATATTGGGGATCAAAAACACTTCTAGGAAACCCTTTTTCCACTTTCAAACACACTTAATTTATGTTTTCTAATTCGGTTAACCTTTCAAAATTGGTTAAAAATGAATTCTATCTTCTGTAAAGCACGCTTACAAGTTTTTTTGCATAAAATGTATTTTATTGGAGTTTTCACATTGTGTATGCTCTTCCTTCACACCTTTTGGTGATCTTAGGAATCAAAAGCAACACACGAACTCTCTTTTGATATCATGATATTTTGTGGAAAAACTACTAACTCTTTGCGTACAAGACCTAATGCTTGTTAAAGAAAGGTATCGAGAAAAAACAAAACCTTCTAATACATGTTTTCATATAGGTTACCAAATGGTGTGCTACTTAAAACCACATTTAAGATAAGATAAAAAACACACCACTTTCATCACACTCTATTGTATATTTCGGAAAAGGGTACATCCCTATCCACTTAACTAGAACATAACCCCTTTGGCATAATGCCTTAAGCTACAACAATGGGGGTGGTTCCAGGAACCCTAAATTAATCCACCATTGTGTAACCTCGTGGATGAAACAAGAAGCGTTTTGCTTACCCACTTGACTAGTTTTTCCTTGTGAGTTAGCGTTATCAGTTGTCCATAGGATGACCTTAGTGAGAGTACACATGGATGCATTTATTTCCCACTGTGCTTGAAGGGGGTAAAGTAAAGCTGAGATACTCCCAATTCAGTCATTGTGACTTTTTGGGTAAATTGAGCTCGCTTAAGACAAATTTTTGACACCTAGTTGAGAGATATTATTAAGGAAGCCATTTCGTCAAGAATCCCACTTTACTAGTCCATTATCACGTCTTGGCCATCAGGAAGTGATAAATTGTTTAGATTCATAACCTTGTTTTTCAAACATGGTAACAAATCCATTTAAGTTAGATCTAAGTGTGTCTCATCACGAAATTAAATGACATATCACTTAGCTTGGCTTCTTTCTTGAATTCAAATGAGGTGAAACTCTACCTAAGTGAAACTTAGTTTATGTTCATCTTTTGATCTACACCTTTGCGTTCTTTTTTTCCATTTGGGACAAGAGGAGGCATCCTTTGGGAGTGTTTTCATAGATAGTGTTCACCACTTTTTTGTTCGTTTACGCATATCCATGTTTGTGGCTGAGTTGTTAACATCTAAAGTGTGTGGATGCGTCCTTATATCTTTAATGGCCTCTTGATCTTTATTTCAAGATCATCATCATAGCTAGGATTGATTCATCATTTGATCTCCCTTTGACATTTCACCTTGTTTACATTGTCTCGACAAAATTAAGAAACTTATGTCACATTTCTTATAAACGTAATCTAAGTGTTTGCATTATGGCATTACATTTCCCACATTTTAGCACATCCTTAGTATACTTTAACTTAGTTTGAATTCAAAAATTTTCCAAAATCTTTAAGATTGTCACTTACTTTGTTTGTGTTGTTTCAATACCACTTTGACACTAATATCTCGCTTCTCCGTGAAGCTTGATAGACATGTTCAATTGGTGTGGTTACATGGATTACATTTGTAAACCTCACCCTTTAAAATTTTGGCCTTGTTGGTTGTTGAAATTTTCATGGTATCCTTTGATTAGGAGTCACATATACCCTTTGTTAATATTTACGCCTTCTTCATTTAGAACTTGACGTAAATATTGACATCTTTTTTATCATTTTTGCATCAAATAATCATTTTGCACACATTTTTAGGGTTTATTTTCTTATTGATTGGCTTTGTGTTTTACACTTGCGTGATTGTTCCTTGTGATAATTAATCTAGAAATATTATTTTATAGGACAATCCTCTTTTATCTCATCAATATTACATCATCATAATTTCTATTTTCCTTATACCTTCTTCAGAAAATCATGCACACATCTCCATACTTACAAAATGTCTAGTTGGTTGCTGTTATGCAACCTGAATCAACATGGAGCTTTCTTCTAGTTGAAGGAGTTCCATTACACTATCTATTCCTAGACATTTGTGGTTAAATGATGCTAAAAATGATTTACTATCATGAGATTTCTCACACTTACAAAAATACGGAACCTAGGTTTAGGAATTCAAATAAAAATATACCTATTACGACTAATCCTCGTTTGGTTCTTCATACTAGAGAGCCTATTTGGGTACCCTATTCCCCACCTTCAACTCATATTCAGTGGTATGGTTTATATGCTTTTGATCCAAATTATTATTCAGGTTCCCCCCACTCTTCTTCTTCTGATTCAGATCCAAACTACCATTACGACTCCCCCTCTTCTTCTAAAGACTTAGAGATCCCAACTATTTTTTGGATACCCCTAGATCAAATATTAAATCACGGTCCTTCCTTCCTTTGCAGGACCTTTATTCCAAATCACCTCAACTACGTCTTCCTCCTTTGAAGACTCATACGAATCCAAGTTCCATCGATCTAACATCTAATTTGGGTCTTGATTCATGGTCCTTCCTTTCTTCACAGGACCTCCTTCATCAGTCATCTTAATGACATCCTCCTCCATCGAAGAGTTTCACGACTCAGATTCCCTCTATTCAATCATCTAATTTGACTCCTACACCATAACTTAATGGATGGCTATGTGATCCTATTTTCTCTCCCACATAAAGTCATCTTTTATAAAAATTATCTAAGTCTGGATCTAATTCATCCATTCGTGAGATGCTTTCCTCCAATCCTACTTCCTCTCTTGAGTCATCTTCTTCTATAAATCAATATTCCCCCCTTATCAGACATGTTTCTTCTATTCAACCTTCTTTGGTGGAAGAACAAAAATCTCTACTAATTTATTTCTCTCAGGATGATAGAACAATCAAACTACATAATGATATTTCTCTACAAGGATTCTTTCTAGAACTTGATACGCTTGCATATTGGGGAAAAGAAGTTGATTCCTTTTCTCATAACATAGGGGAAGATCCTAAATTCATGGAACTTAATTCTTCTTCTAGCATTCCATCTTCACCTTCCTCTAAGCATGATGAGATGCCAGGGTCTAGCACTATGCCGTGGTCTATCTTCTCATTACACAATCATTCCTTATCTATCACCATTCGTCAATCAAAATCTCTCCTTGGGTCACCATTGAGTATCCCATCATCTTCTTCTATCCCGAGGCCACATCCTAGTAGCCCTCCATTTTCTACTTGTCATCTTCTTCTACTCTTGGGCCATGTCCTTATAGCCTAATTTATTCCATCTTAGGGCCATATCTTGGCAGCCTTCATCATCTTCTATTAGTGGCTCAACTCCTGGTAGCCCATCCTATTCAATTCTTAGACAATATCATTTTCATCCATAACATTTTTCTTCTATCAATGGTTGTGGAAATCCCACGGTCATTTCTCACATCTGTTCTAAACATCCACATTTTCTTTCTTCTCCTTCTCAAGATTAGATAAGTTACATAGCTTATAAGAAACCCAAACAGGTTCATTATCAAGCTTAGTTTAAAACTTCCAAGATCTTGAAATCCCCCAACAACTCGAGTAATCTCAAAATTGTAAAAAAAGTGCAATTCAAGAACGCACATTAATGTAACCATAAAGTATGGTGCAAAGTGCAGAAACATATGGATAAGGAACTCAAGCTCCCACATAAGATATCCTTGTTTCAATATAAATTACAATCATTTGTTGAGTATGAGCTCACCACGATCATCAAGATCAGAGAAAATATTACACTTGATAAGAAAACATGCCTAGTCTCCCTTATAAATGAATTCACAAACATCGTTGTTGGATCTTACCATGCATAGTGAATTTTTTGTTCCAAACTCCTAATACTATCAAAAATATAAATATAAAAAAGAAAAAAATATAATTTTTTTTGTGAAAACCAAAAAAAATCGAAGGTACAAAGATAAAACATTGCAATCAGGTATTGTGTACACACGGATGTTTCTTTCTTCCCTTGTTATTCTTCTGCAAGTCTTCCTACCATTTTCATCACTTTGGTGATATTTTGGTTATCCTATTCACACACATTTTGTGACATTTATCTCTATGGTATCTGTTTGACCTTGGTCTTTTATCACCTTGGTAAATTAAAGAATGACTAACCTCTTAGAGATCCTATCATAATCAACATCTAAAATACTTGTTGCAAAGAACTTTTGGACATATTTGTTGACACTAGCCAATGTCATCATCACAATCACTTCCACATCCTTCCATCAAGCCATCAGTGGTTCTTAACCCCTTGTCAAACAAGAGAGCTGAAATAAGTTTTTAGAAAGAAAAAGAATCAAAATCAATCAAAAATCAAAAACCAAAAAATCTACAAAGCAAAAGAAATTTGATTTATTACTCTCTCTTGTGGTATTTCCAATTGTAGTGCCCATATTTTACACACCCAAACAACAGTAAAATACCAGGATAATTTTTTTTTACTTACATTGCTCACTACACACAACACAATAAGGGCTCCAAGTACAGAACTCGGCTCACATGCGACAATCACATAATTCATTCACTCACATAGACACATGTAGATGACATCGGCATGTCGATGCCACACTTTTCCCAATGAACGAATACTAGCAATGACCCAACCACAAGAAACATGAATTCAGGAACGACGAACCCACAACACAACATTTTTTTAAATGTATTATAGTTATGATTAATATTCCAAGAACATTATTTCACAAGGATAAATTTCTCGATTGGCCACCTATAGATTCTTAAGTTCATACCTTGGTTAAATTATAGTTCACCCCTTTTAGGTTGGTTTCTTATTCTTTACCAAAGTTTCCATAACTTGCATACTTATTTGACATACTTCAAAAGCATATAAAGTACTTAATTATCTCACTCTTATGTTAAAAAAAAAAAACTTCTTCTCGAACATACATTCAAAGTCTACCTTTTTACTTTGACCACTCAAGTGAATGTGACTTGGTGTCAATATGGTGATAATAGGATTTAATGGAGATTAAAATACAAGATAGATTTTTACCACAAAACAGTCCTCGATCATGGAATAGTTATTTCCCTACCATATTTATTCTAATTCAATGACTTAATGACTTCCTTTTTATATTTATATATCCTTTGTATTCACGTAGTTTGATCACAACAATACTATAAATATTATTAGAAACACATAAAGATATTTAATTGAGTTATAAGGTCTCTAAGAGTGGCAGTATCCCTAACCTCAATTCTCATCTTTACTCTTATATGCTTTATTTTCTACGTCACATTCTAGCCTTATTATTAGCATTGTCTTGAAAAGGAGTTACGAAGTGTTTGACTAACCTCTTGAAGGAATAAAGGATTAGAAGACTTAAAGCTTCACATGAACCCAAGTTAACATCCCAATCAACTAAGGTTTCGATTAAACCCAACTTCACCTAAGGGTCTACCCCTAAACTATAAATAAGTTGTAAGTGAGAGGACAAATTTATGCTAAACCACCTTCAAGTAGGGACCAAGGTGTTATCTTGAGAGAAACCAGGGTAACACATTTAGTTAAGCGGAACTAGGAGTTCGGTAACAATAGTTTAAGACTTAGAGCAATTAAGTCACAACCTCCACCTATGTAGATTGGATCCAACAGGGATCTCATTTGATGAAGAAAATTAATTTTAAATTTATCTTCGGATGATAAGGTAGTCTGCTAGGCTACGGAGGAGGAGTTAGCTCTAGACACTCCATGAAAAGTTTGACTATGTCTCTCCTAACAGACGGGTTTAAGGCAATGTCACTAAACATACTGACTAAGATGATAAGCTCATTCTTGGGTTCTTGTTTACTCAAGCTAGGAGATTTCTATTGAGCGTAGGGTTTTAGTTCATCCTACGGTTTCAATGTCATCTACGGTAAGGAGTATCACACATGAAAACAAGTTATACTTTGATATTGGACAAGGGTAAAGTGTTTTGATTTAATTCTCTTTATGACATTTACCAAGTATGAAAGCACAAGATGACTCATTGATCATTTATTGAATATTGAATATGCACTACAAGATATTACTCTAAATTCATTTACTTTATATAAATATCAAACATTTTTACCATGTGTACCATAAATCAAAATTGAACCTAAGATTAAATGCACATTTTCCTAGATGTCCCTGAAACTAGCATCTTATACATAACAACAAATTATCAAATATAACCTTCTGTAACATGAGACTATATTATACATTTATTCTTCTAACAATGAACTATAGAAATTACAATGATAATTAATGCATTACACAACACCTTTACGTCATCATTCTTTCATCCTACAAAAACCACGTGAGTAAGATATCAGTGATAAATCGCTGGCATGACATCCACCCTAATCTAACATAATTTTCATTTTTCAATATTCCCATTTACATATGATAATAATTAAAATTTGCAATCAAAATAAAAGGTTTAGAGACATGTATTCACTGCATTTCATTTCACTTCATTTTGTAACCCAGGAGAGAGAAAGAGAAGGGAAGAGAGAGAAAACACCATTTTGTCAAAAGTTCTATTTCACACAACAAATTATGCTAAAGAGTTTTAAACAGTTATTTACATGTGTTGTATGTTTCCACGGTGATTTGACAACCCGACAAGGGTCCCACAACTTTCTATTTTTAACTTTTCTTATTAGCTACAAAAACATTCAAAACGGGCTCGAAGGCTAAGAACCCACTTCCAAAAGTTATCTTCCGATGAGAATGCACACCATAATTAACTTTCTATGTGTCCCTAGATATACCAAGAGTTCATCACAACTGACGAAATTGGGAAAAAGAAAATGATTTGCATTTGGCGGCTAGTTTTCCGGGGTCACTGGTCATAGTTGAACCAATGCAAAAATGAACAGAAGTTAGTTCGAGGGCTCAGAAATCCATGTCCAAAATGATGTTCAATGGATGAGAATGCAATGGGACACTTCCTACTAGTTTCCCTATACAAGGAGAATTCATCAGAGTTGATGGGACTGAGAACTAGAAAACCAATTTCACATGGCGACAAGTTTTCTTGAGCAACAAGTCAAAATTTGTCTAGTTGAACCTCATCAAAATGTGACCAGAGGCCTACAAAACGGCTTTGCCAAACTATCCAGAATTTTTTTTTTCCTAAACTAAATGTTCCATGCAATTTTCTAGTATAAACACTAGAGGTTTGCAAAGATGGGAATTAATTTCTCTATCTAGGTTTCAAATTGTGGTTCAAAACGAAAGCCAACTTTCTAGATTTAACAACTTTTTACTACTATAAAATAGTGTAACAAGGCTCCTATAGGAGCGTCAAAAAAAATCTCATATGTTCATTCGGGGTCAAACCAAAGGTCAAGGTGACTCCTTGCATACCAAGGTACACGAATGAAGCTTCTCATCTCATTTTCATAGTTACAAAGGGTACTTAATGAGTCTCCAAAAAATGCAAAAATTAACTATTTAAACAGGAAGAATGTCAACAATATTACTGGGAAGTCAAACTCGTCTTGTCGATATACTAATATTTTAGTGATCTAACTAGGTAGGAAGATTTCTAAATCACCTCAAAATGAGGGTGGAAATTCATGTTTTAATGTAACGAGATATTTTGACATAGAGAGTTATGAAAAGACATTTCATTTGTTTTGCACGAGTTGAAATAAACAATTAACTATATTAAGATCTTGATATTTTAAAATTATTTTAAGTTGTAAATGAAAAATAAAATATGAGAGTTATGAGAGATGAGGGAAGATGAACCATGCATGGAAGGAATGGAGTTGGTCAAACCCATAAGCTTCAGTTTTCAGCATCTTTCTTAGGCACTTTGTCAACTGGTTCATGAGCATCCACATCTCCACCATTTTGCATACACGTCTAACAAAGAATTTTTAGCTACAGATTTGAAACCATTACTCTACTCTTTATGCTTTAAAGGACGTCCATAATGTGTTCCACAACTCGCATTGGGCACAGGACGGGAGATGCTAGCAAAATTTATGGAAACTAGCTTGGATCTGCTAGTTATGTTATTCTCGGAAGAATCTAAATCCTTTTCAACAAACCCATTTTGTGCATATCCTACAATCATGGCACTCCATGAGACCAAATTTCTTTGAGGAATATTATTATACAACTTGTGTGCATTCTGTATACTTCCACATTTTGTATGCATATCTATGAGAGAGCTTAGTCCCAACAACAACATCTAACAAAAATCCATTTTCGATTATTTTTGATGGATTTCCATTACTAGTTTGAAAGCACCAATTTTTCTACAGGATGGAAGGATGCTAGCAAATATTACTGAGTCTGGATTTACACTTGCCTGTTGCATTTGAATGAAAACCTCCAAGGCTTTCTCAGAAAGCCCATTTTGGCACAGGCTGGATGTACGCTGGCAATGTAAACTGATTTGGTTGGAGGTCTAAAATGGTGCAGCCTCATATGTTTCCATCAAATAATTTGAAACCACAACATCTAAAAAAACCCCTCTTTCTTTTATTCAAGCAGGAATAGGCTCATTTTTTCATTTGGTCAAACACTGCCACAACGTCCCCAATGCATTTGCATCTTCAACATCTGACAAAACCACTCTATCCTTTTATGCTTTTCTAGGTGTCCATGTAGGAAAAAAGAGCTTGAGTTTTGACACAGGGTAGGAGGATGCTGACATAGGCCACAAAAATAAAATATGGCACTCCATGGGATGACATTTGGTGAGGCATTTCTGTGAAGAGAACAAAAGGCGCCCAAGCACATTGTTTGGTGTAATAGCTACGGCCAACATTGGTGGGTGTGCAAACAAACAAGTTCGAAGCTTCCCCCCTCCCTCCATGGTGGAAAAACCCTCTCCCTCTCCAACAAAAAAAAATGATGGAAAGTCCCCAAACCTTCCCTAAAACCGTGCCCACAACAAAAAAATCACGGGCTTTTTAATTTTTTTTTTTAAAAATTCTATTACTTCATTTATTTATTTCTTTTTTATTTGTTTAAATCTAAAAAAAGTCATAAAACCCTAAAAAGAATTAGAATAACAATAAGCACGAATAATAATGATTGCCACATTAATAAAGATAACACAAATCTATTGATAATAATAATAATAAAAATAACGCAAATTTATAAATCATAGCTCGTCAACAATGAGTAAAACAATAATAAGTACAAAACAAAAATTCAATATAATAATTATTATGTAGATGTCCCTTCAAGCTGGACATGCCATAATGACATCAAGACAACATTAAAACCACCTACAAAATTCGAGAATGAGATTCTCCTTTAACTGGATAGTCGTCCATGATGCTACGAGGTCCACAGTTTGGGGTGTCAACAACGACCCGAAAGGCAAGAAGGAGAGGGAAGGTGAAAAATCTTCACTGTGACAAGGACAAATTTAACAACGATCAATGAAAGCACACGCACACAAGTCTCCCAGGCTTAGCAATAGGGTCATTAGGTCAGGGACTGGGGGAACATCAAACGGGGCATTACACCAATAATCTCTATTGAGGCTATGGATGCCTAACTAGCAGTATAGAAATGTTGCGATTAGAATCAAATGCATCTCTTTTGGGGCTATGGACGACTAGCTGGTAGCAGAGATATGTACGGATATCCTTCCACCCTTCATTCACAAATCACCTATCACCTTTCAAAATTAATCATTCCTACACATTGTCTAGGGTATCTTCACTTATTGTCTATTAAATTTTCCCTTCAAGAGGTAATTAAATTCCACATGTACACACTAGATCTATATTATTAAACATGATTAGTATGTTACCAACTATCTTTTTTTGGACCTTGTTTAGACTCTTACTCTAGTATGTATCTTGTCTCATGATTTGTGCCTTTGTCTAATCACTTCTTCATTACGAGCCTTCTAAACTACATTTATAACATTCACATCATTCTTCTACTTCGTTCAGAACATCCATGTGTATAAGATTACTTTTTTGCCATATTTTTGGACACCTTTGTCCCCTTTTACAAAAATAATCTTCTCCTTCCTTTCTATCATGTGATTTTAGGCCAACTTATGTTAGGTGCATCCTTGCTTATTCCCACACTTCATTGGTTTACGTTCATCATCATGTTGAACCTATCCATAATAGCCTTGGGTCCTGCTTCTACTCATGAAGAGTTTACCTTTGAATACTCCCACCTAATTGCTGGGGCATTTTGCATCTTCACCTTTCTTGTACACACGTGGCCTTATACCCTTGTGCATCCCATCTATCATTGGGGGCATCCAAGTTTCTTTTTCTTCCTGTACTTAGTTTCAAAAAACTTTCAAAAATCACAAAAACATTCAAATATGTTAGAAAAATAAAAACATTCTAATATGTTTCATAAAACTTCTAAAAATTGAAAATCATCCTACAAAACGTTGCTCTTTAGTTCTCACTTGTTCATGTGTGCGACTCATGGATCATTTCGATCTACCTCCATCAACAAAAGATAAGCTGCTTACTATGTATGTACTCTAGGGCACAACGAGCTACCTGGTACTGTTTCTTAGTGCACATTTCTTTTTCATCAGACCCAAGTGTCCTCCATTTTTCCACTTGCATGTATCCTTGTTTAGGGCAGCATCATAACCCTTGTCGTTAATTTGCACAAGTCGGAACTAAAGTTCGATAACAAAAACATTACATTATGTTAACTTTGTTAGTTTAGCTTCTTTACTTTCTCGTATTGCATTAGATTATGTATGTTGCATGGAGTTATGCATCTTTTAATTTCTCGTAGTGCATTACATTTTGTATGTTGCATGGAGTTGGTGTTTTTAGCAATGGACATTTGTTTGTATATGGATTTTCATGTCATACTACACTTTTGTTCATTCTTTATAGTAAGAATTGACGATGAAGATCTCTAGCAATATGATGAAAAATAAAGTTGTTTAAAAGGAATTGGATGGATGTTATCTCATTTCCCCTTCCTCGTACTTCTTTTCTTCTATATCTCCTTTCTTTTTGACTTCTTCACACTTTTCTTTCTTCTGTTCTCTTTCTGTCATCTTTTCAATTATTGATTGAGTTCTTCTACCACCCCATCAACAATCAAGGGGGAATCCTCCATCCTACTCATATTTCTTCTATCCCTTCAAAAATGTTCTACTTGTTTATGCTTGTGCACTTTGTTTGAATTGATGTCACTTACGCCACCTCAAAGAGGGAAAATGTAGACACCTAAAGTATGCTTACACTTAGCATTTCATATAATTCAACCAATTGACGACACTTTATTAATCAGCCCTTCTTCTCTCCATTCTTAGATGACCATTCATGACACCTTCTCAGTCCTATTCCTCCTATAATAACCTTATTTGGATAATATCTCTCTTATTAGCTAAACATTCCTCCTTTTGATGATTCAAAACCTCCCTAGTTCTCTCTAGACCACTTCTATTGGATTCGTAGGCTATCTATCAGTATAAATTGGTTATACATACCCCTCCTAACTTTCAATGAGTCTCTAATCACTTACTTAGCAAGTTTAACTAGCCTAAACCCTAGTTAACTAGCCCAAACCAAGCTTAACTAAGC
Organism: Taxus chinensis; assembly: GCA_019776745.2. Taxonomy (NCBI): domain Eukaryota; kingdom Viridiplantae; phylum Streptophyta; class Pinopsida; order Cupressales; family Taxaceae; genus Taxus; species Taxus chinensis. The sequence goes on along the minus strand of CM034154.1, from coordinate 245,972,587 downwards.
CTAAAGAATGTTTATCCTAATCTATTCTAAAAGATTTAGTCCCACATGTACCAAAATTCCAAATTCTTCCAAACCAAAAACTATAAACACAAAGCTAAGACTACCCATTCAAAGACAAAATTTTGCATAACACAAAGCCAAAACAAGCCTAAGAAAGCCTAAGAGTCATTTGCATTAGATAAGCTAATAAGGAATTTTATCTTGGGTCATCCACCATTAAAATAGCTTCATATTAAAACCATGATAGGTTAGTAATGGAATATCTAAACTTGGCCATGTAGCCATTTAGAGAGATTCATTCACCCTTATGGAGTAAACAACAAAACTGATTGCTAGGTCTTCATAGGTTCAATGTTTTATAGCTTTCATGGAGTAGAGAGTAGATTTATCATGTTAGTTTTTTATGTTTTGATTAAAGTTATAATGCTTCCATGTTATTTTCCCTTTTTTAATGTCTTATCTCTTGGTGTATAGTTGAGTTAGCAAAGCTTTGAGGTTCTTTAGCCTCATTCCATAGCTTTTGCAACTTTTCATCGCATATAATTTGCTATTTTTATTGTTGAGACACATAGTCAGGAAATGTTTTTGAAACATTACTATTCTCATATGAAGAAAAGTTCCTACCAGAATACAACTCAAACATGTGATTATGTTAAATGTATTTAAACTGAAAAAAGCTACTTACACATTTCTTATTCAGACAAACAACCAAAAAACAATAGAATTTGATGTACAAACCTCTCAACTTGATGCTATATAACCAACTTAACATGGTGATTAACCTGTAATCATTTTATAAATATGTTTAATGAGCTCTATTTTCAATTATTGTTTTTTTAATATTTTTGACAATACTCTATGTTCACTAGCTGTGATGACATATGAGGAGAAATCTACCACATATTGCATGAATATGCAATCAAATCCTGGTATGTTAGTCATGTGTATTTATAAATAAAAATTGCTACTAATCACCACAAATTTATATGACAATTAATGGTTTATGTAAACAACCAAAAACTAGAGAAATTAACAATGTAGTACACGGTGGTAACCAACATGAATATGCACTCAGAACCAGGTACGCTATTCATGCGTATTTTAAAAAAAAAAACCATTTTTAAGGTTCACAAATTTATAGAAAATGATATTAGCTACTTATAGAAGTAGAACCATTTTCAAAGAAGTAATTTCCAAATAACATATTTCAAAATATCATAGTGGTATCCAATACAACATAGTTTGTAGTTACCAGGTTGTTGGTTGTCTAGATAAAGCATTAGTATCGATATAATGATACATACATTAGTATCAATGCTTACTCCAACCAATGATGGCATATCCTAGTGGTCACTAATCCACATCAATATATTAGAACTGATATCTGCCAATGGGTAGTTCAAGGGATATAAATGAACCCTAGCCACTGCTAAAATTCATTCAGAAGACATAGAATAATTTGATTTGTGCGTAACACATTACCACAGAGAGCATTATGCTTTTCAATTCGGTTTTCATTTTCCATAGCATGAAATCAATTATGCATTGGTGAATGTTGTTTAGAATACATCTTGCACTAAAAAGACTAGAAATGAGTAAGGTATATACAAGCCACACCAGAATCTCAATCAGTAATTGGTAGCTTCTTGAAGTATCGATATTAAATTTACCATTTTACCATGTAGACTACTATGTTTTTTAAAATACGATTTCATCTGCCATAATAATATCTATATTATGAATAGATTAATGTTTGTTTAAAATTTATCTTGCATCAAAGGATCCATTTGCAGGTAAAGAAGATGCAATCCTACATGGAAGCCCTATCGATAAGTGGTATCCGCAAGATTAAATATTGATTATTTCCATTGGTTAGAATTGATATGAGACTTATTAAAAAGTTTATTTACTTCCCTGTAGTTAGCCACAAGAATTAATTCCTTATTTTATACTTAGAGGGCTTTCTTTATGAGAAAAAACAATCATCCCCCAAGGAGATGCCATTCAAGTTCAACAAAAAGACTATCATCCTGCTAGATGGCCTAAAAGAGTTTATGAATTCATTATCAACAAAATTTTAAATAGGATTTTGGCCAGACAATATCACTTCTAATGATGTTGAAAAGATGATAAAGGCCTTCAATAAAAAATTATCGATTGACTTGAATCAAGTACTCACTTGGGAAAAATAACATTGCAATATAGTTGATGGAACTGTAATAAAATATATAGAAAAGGTTTGGAGTAGAAACAATGTTTCCTACAGTTATAATGACACAATGTGTATTACATTAGGTGAAAATGGAAACCCTCCAAAAAAATAAATGGTTGGGATGAAAAATAGAGGAGAAAATTGTTCAAAAGATATTTGGTTGGTGATTGATTTGTACAAATAATTATCACTAATAGTGTCTAAGGGATTGAATGTGGTAGAGGGAATCAAATATTTGGAGTGAGTAAATGCTCAATAAAAAGTTAGAATATAAAAATGTTATTGCGATGATACAACTTAACATTGTAAATAAAATACTTTTATGTGTTTTTATGATGGTTCTTTTTAAGTTTAGAGTGTGAGTGTATAAGTTGTGAAAGCAAATTAATAGAGAATATTTATCGTAATAAATATTTGAGTAGTTTTTATTAATGAAATATGTATTCCTAAATTACTTGTGAGCATGCTTAAATACTAGATTTTACTTCGATAATATAAAACGTATACCACTTTCCAATTAAATGAAATAACCACAATATGGTATATAAATACTCATCGCGCTGAAACATTACATTTTATTCAAACAAATTCTACAAAAAATTATTCCTAGTATAACAATAAGAAATGAGTAATGCCCTTATTTTTTTACCTTCTTCATAAAATCTCTGGTTGCGCTAAGGTTCAATCATACCATAATAAATGAATTTAATTTAATATCTAACTTTAAATATGAAAATATATCTGGAATGGTTTTACAGTTAATTACATTCTCCTAAATTGAATTGCCGCCCTCTTTAAGTTTCTTCATAACATCTTCTGTAACTATCTGGTTGTCCCTAGGTTAAATTGCACCATAGTAATTGAATATGGAAGTGTCTCACATCTCATAAATGTCATTAGCCTAGCGGGATCTTGCCCAATGCTATTTTAAATATTCAATTTTTCATAATTTAATCTTAAATACATCTTAAAATTGATAAGATCATTATTCCAAAGCAAACATTAAGCCTAGTGTCTGCTATCCCTTATAAAAATGATAATGTATATGTGTCATACAGGAAAATGACTGTTAGGAATTATTTATTAGATCAGTGATGGATTAAATAAAATCATTAAATGTTTTTTTTACAGATTCATTTATTTAATTCGTGATCAGTTTTATTGAACTTCGAAAGGAGAACTAAGGAATTTCAATATTTTGATTTTCAGATTCCAATATATGTTATTTTGGAGTACAATTAATTCCAATATATGTGATTTTCAATTTTAATATATGTGATTTTTGTAGGAGCTAGAAAGAAGAGAAGAATGTGGAGTGAAATACTCTTCACACACTCTATCATTATGAAATAGTATGTACATTATATAGGAGAGGCAATAAACAATATTCCCCTAAATTGAAGGAGGAACATATGGATGTAGGTGAGAGAATAATGGAATAGATAGAAGCTTAGTCTAATAATAAAATTAGGTATGTATACTATGCTAACATTCCCCCCCTTATTACATTATTCTTGCAAATGTGACCCCTGAAAAGTTCAAATTTCACTTTTCCAAGAGATTTTGTGAGAATGTCGGCTACCTGTGCTTTTGTGGGACAACACTGGAGCTGAATGTGATGGTTCAAGACATGCTCTTGAATGAATTAGTAGTCAATTTGAATATTCTTTGTTCATTCATGAAAGACTGTATTTTGCACGAGCTTCAACACACTCTGATTGTCGCAATAGAGAATAGGTGATTATTTTTCAGGAACTCCCAAGTCATCCAAAATGCAATGTAACTATATCACTTCACACATAGCTCCTTGTGTGGCATGATATTATGCCTCTGTGGATGAGATAGAAACAAAATTCTTCTTCTTTATTTTCCATGAGATAGGTCCAGATCTGAGATGAAATATGTATCTTGTAGTTGACTTCCTGTCATCAAAAGATCTAGTGTGGTCTGAGTCGATGTATCCCTATAAGAAGAACTGATCATTCTTATTATATTCCAGACCATAATCATTTGTTCCTTGGACATATCTCAAAACATGCTTTTCTGCATTCCAATGACACTTCTTTGGCTCCTGCACGAACCTGGAAAGATAGCTGACAGCATAGCAGAGATCTGGTGTGGTATATGTCAAATAGATTAGTCCTCCAACAAATTACCTGTAGAGAGTAGCATCTACTTGAGGTGAATCCCTGAATCTTGAAAGTTGCAAGCCTTTTTCCATGGGAGTGGATATAGGTTTATATTCAAACATTCTATACTTTTCCAGGATTTTCTTAGTGTACTTTTTTTGGGAGACAAAAATGTAATGCTCTTTTTGCCATATCTCCAAGCCAAGATAGTAATGTAGTAGCCCCAAATCTGTCATGTCAAAGGTTCTTTTGAGATCATTCTTTACATTATCAACCTGATCTTCTGAACTGCAAGTGATCACAAGATCATCTACATATGCAACAAGAATGACAATTTATTTGCCTACCTTCTTTATATACAAATTCAAATCTAAGGGGCTATGAGTGAACCCATGTTGCAAAAGGTGATCGTTTATCCTGATATACCATGCCCTTAGAACTTTCTTCAGTCCATACAGCGATTTGATGAGATGACATACCTTTTTAGGATGGTCTTCATCAAAAATCCCTTTAGGTTGGGTCATGTTTACTTCTTCTTTCAAATCACCATTTAGGAAAGAACTCTTGACGTCCATCTGCTGAAATGTCCATCCTTTATGTGCTACAAGTGCGTAAACTACTCTGATGGTCTTCATCTTTGTAGTGGATGCAAAGTTTTATTCATAGTTGATGCACTCTTTCTAAGCATATCCTTTTACTACAAGTCATGGTTTATGTTTTTTGATGGATCCATCTGCCTTATATTTTGTCTTGAAAACCCATTTGCTGCCTATGGGTTTCTTTCATGTAGGAAGATTGACAAGTCCCCATGTCTGATTTTTCATGAGTGAGTCATATTTTGTATGCAAGGCTTCCTTCCACAGAGGTTGATTAAGTGCTTCATGAAAATTATCAGGCTTAGAGCTATTAATAAGTGAACTCATGAGTGCAAAGTTTACCTCATTTTTTGTTTGACTCCTTGTTTTGACTCTAGATGATGTATCTGGGAGTTGTTGCAAATATGAGTCCTTGATGGTGTTTTGTACCCACTTCGGATGAGAACTTGACTGATTTTAAGAACTTTTTCATTGTCATGTTCATTTATTTCACATTCTCCAATTCTCCAAGATCAAAAAATAGTTGTCCTAGCAGAATTTTGTTTCTCTGAGTAGTCTCTTCTGGCTGATCATATGATTTGGAGACTAGTCAATGAGAGGTGGTTAGTAATGGATCTTCTGTTTTCACTACTAAGTCAAAGGATGACTCGTCACAAACCACATCCTGAGTCTCATATATGTTCTTTTTCTCAAGATCCATGAGACAGTACTCCTTCGAGGTAGTGTTATAGCCAAGTAGGATGCATGGGAGTGACTTTGGCTCAACCTTCTTTCTCTTCTGAGCTGGGACATGAATGTATGTTGTACAACCAAATAATCGTAAATGAGAAATTAATGGCTTTCTACCACTGCATACCTCTTCTAGTGTTTTATTTTGTTGAATCTTTTTCAGTGCCCTATTGAGAAGATATACAATTATTTGTACTACTTCAGCCCAATAGAGTTCTTCTAGCTTTGTAGTTGATAGCATGCAGCAAGTCGTCTCCATCACTGTGTGATTGTGACGATCAACAATGCCATTATACTGGGGCATGTAGGGAGTAGTTATGTGATGCTAAATTCCTTGTTGGTTCAGGAAGGCCAAGAACTTCTATGTTGTGAATTCCCCCCTCGATCTGAGTGAAGTAGAATAAGTGGTTGTCCAAAATCTTTCACAAAACGATGATAGAAAATCTGGAAATGTTGAAGAGCCTCACTTTTTTTCTTTAAGAAATATACCCACACCTTGCGAGAGTGATCATCCATGAATAGTTGGGAGTACTTGTATCCTAAAAATGAAGCAGGAAATGGGCCTTTCAGATCAGTACGAACTACCTCCAGACACTTCTTGGCATGGAAGGTGCTCACTTGGAACGGATCTCTATGTTGTTTTCCTACAAGAAAGTCAGGGTAAATAGGAAAGGAACTGGAAAAATTGGGTAATCCATGGACCATTGCTTTTGAACTCATTTGGTGCAGTGAACTAACCGGCTAGTGTCCATATCTAAGATGTCATAAGGTAGTTGATACTATTGTAGAAGAAAATAAAGTTGCTGTAGAAGATGAAATAGTATTTAAAGAAAATAACTTATCTTTTACAAATGCTTTAGCAAGAACCATACCTTATCGGGAGATTAAGCATGATTTAATGCCATTTTGAATAAGAAATTATACCTTAAGGTGATTATTCGAGAACTGAGTAACTGACAAGAGGTTGTTAGTCAAGCCAGGAACATATAGTACCTTTGTAAGTGTACATTTTCATGGTCCCAGAGGAATGGTGACATTTCCAATTCCTTCTACAACATATTCTTTGTCATCGTCTATTCGAACCTGATCTCCAGTTGGTTCTTCATGTCATGAATCAAACAAATTTTTTTCACCTGACATATGTTTGCTTTCACCAGAATCTATCAACAAGACTTTCTTTGTGGGCTGACAAGTTTGAGAGACTAGTACATGGTTCTTATCACCATGGGCTCCTTTTGGTGTCTCCTCATCAGATTCATCATCTTCTTGGGCTATGAGATGTCCAGGGAAAATTTTAGTGGTGAATATTCGTAATATGGCGAATATTCCATTTTTGAAAATTTTGAAAAGGTGAATATTTTTGGCACGAGTCAGTGACCTGTTCGCCTAAAAAATTACACTTTAATTTTTTTTAGGGGTCAGCTTCGCCTGCCCTTGAAAAATATCCCCTATATAAACCTAGATTATTCACTAGGTAGAACACTTCTACTTCACATTTTTCAACAATATGATATATCCCATATTATAGACGCACGAAAAGGGGGTAAGTTATTGACGCGTGACAAGGAGGGTTTGCAGACAAGGAGATACTACAGATATTGACGCATAGTAGATGCATGAAAAAAAGTTTGTTGACGAGTGACATGGAGATTTTTTTGATGAGCAAGAAGAGGGCAGAGGCTAAAGACGCGCGACAAGATATTTGTTGTCGCGCGTCAAAAAAATGCATTGACGCGCGTCAACAGACCTCATTGACGTGTGTCAACAACCTTGTTGACGCGCATCAAAGAAGTCTATTGATGTGCGTTAATGAGGGTTATTTGTTGACGTGAGACCTTGACGGATAGTTGACATGTGACAAGGAGGAACAATAGATATTGACGCATAGCAGACGCACGACAAAGAGTTTGTTGATGCGTGACACAGAGATTTTTTGATGAGAAAGTAGAGGTCAGAGGCCGCAGATGTGCGACAGGAGATTTTGCTGTTGCGTGTCAAAAAAAATGCATTGACGCGCATCAATGAGGGTTATTTGTTGACGCGCAACCTTGACGGATAATTGACGCACGACAAGGAGGTACAACAGATATTGACGCATAGAAGACGCATGATAAAGAGTTTTTTGATGTGCGACATAGAGATTTTTTGATGAGAAAGTAGAGGTCAGAGGCTGCAGACATGCGACAGGAGATTTTTCTATCACGTGTAAAAAAAATGCATTGAGGTGCGTCAACAGACCTCAGTGACGCGCGTCAAGAACCGTAATGACGCACATCACTAAGGTCTGTTGATGTGCATCACTGAGCTCTGTTGATGCACGTCACTGAGGTCTGTTGACGCGCGTCAATGAGGGTTATTTTTTGATGCGTGACCTTGACGGATAGTTGACACATGACAAGGAGGTACAACAGATATTGATGCATAGCAAATGCATGACAAAGAGTTTGTTGATGCATGACACAGAGATTTTTTGATGAGAAGGCAGAGGTTGGAGGTTGTAGATGCATGATGGGAGATTTTTCTATCACGCGTCAAAAAAAATGCATCGAACAGCACCCTTAGTGACACGCGTCAATAGACCTCAGTGACGTGTGTCATTACGGTTGTTGACATGCATCACTGAGGTCTGTTGACGCACGTCAATGCATTTTTTTGACACGCGATAGTAAAATCTCCCGTCACCCGTATGTAGCCTTCTGTCACAGCACTTAATAATCAAGTGAAAATTTTTCATACAACCCCCAAAAAATTTGCCTTCCCGCGAAACCGGTTCTGGGGATATTCGCCAGGTATTCTCCACCTCTGATTTCCAAGAGGTCTCTTAAAATGAACCCTAGAGATGTCACTTCTACTTTCTCTAGTGGGGAAGTCATTTGGATTTTTGAAAATCTTCACTCCCTGATGTGCCTGTTTGACTTGAAGATCCTTATTTTAAGATATTTTACTAGCAGTGATCAATGTTATGAGTGTTGGTTCTACAAATGTGACACCACCTCGTTGAAGTTTGATCTTTCTACTGTTGTTTTGGTTGCGCTTGATTTTACTTCTCTTGGGGACCCTTCCAATTTGTCTGGCCATAGTATGGCTTTGAGAACAAGGCTTTATCCTGAGACTCCTCATGGAATGAAGTGATGGCCTCCTCATGTGGTAGAAAATTCACAAGTTCTTCGAATCCCACTATTTTTTTAGACACATTCAGCGTCATAAAAAAAACTCAGAATTGTGAAGGGAGTGCTCTCAACGTGATTGCCATGATAAGTTTATAGTCTACCGTTTCACTGGACACCAATAACTCTGATCTCAGCCCAGCCGCGCGATGTAAGAACTCCTCCACTTTCTCATTTGATCCCATAGAGAGGGTGTACAAATTTGACTAAAGATGAAGAATATTCATCTAATTTTTGGCTTCATAAATCATTACCAGCTTGTCCCAGGCCTCCTTTGGTTTGTCCGCATTCCGAACATGTGGTTTCACATCGTCACTGATACTAAGCATTATCAACATCAAGGATTTTACACTATCCATCTCATACTTTATTAATTCATCATGGGCTATGAGAGTGGGCACAAACCTTGTGACAATGCCCCATAATCCTTCAAATTGAAGGATTGTCCTCATTTTTGTTTTCCAGGACGTAAAATTGGGCCCTTTGAGCAACTCAGCATCAGAAAGAAGCAACTTCGGAGTAGACATTGTAATAAAAAAAATTTATTTATTTAAAGAGTTATTACAACTTTGAATCACTGATGATGAGGATTACTTTCTCGTAAATGCTCGTGATATTCACATACTGTGAGATGGAAACACTTTATGGGCCATTCTTCTTCGTCATCATAGTCGGTGTCAGACCCGGCTTCTAATTATTCATGTACTTGCTTTGCTTGGAATCTAATGTTGAAAAGGAAGTATTTAAGAAGTCCTTCTCAAACTAGCTTGTCAAAGGCTAGATTGCTAGTATTCTAAGCTCATTCAGTAAAGAAAAGTAGAACTCGGAGCTCTCAAGAGCTTCTTCATGGTGTTCCTTGACTAGCGAGTTGATGTTCCAGCTTTCAGCAGTGGCGACCATGTTATTGACGCTCTCAATCGAGTTATCTACGCTTGACATTCGGTGTAGTTTTTGTAGTGGCTACTTCCTCGTTGTCTTGGTGAAGATGTCTTTCATTTGATTAATGAGAGTTTTCTCCTTCACCAGCCAATCTCCTTGCAGGTCACTATTCCTCCACGCAATAGTCAAGTAGAAGTTACTTTTTCATGCAGATGTAGAATAATTCTTTGTCTTTACGTAGGTATAAAATCTTCATTCACCAGTATTATACTTCCACGCAGCTTTTGTTTTGAATTTTCTAGAACAAATAAAAAAAAATCATAACAATAGAATTAGATTCAATCTTCCACACATAATTTTGTAGCTTCTAGTCTGTTCCTCCTCCACACAAGTAAGTAAATCAGTCACGCACCAGAATATTTTAAGCTTCTTTCATGCAAGAACAACAAATCTAATCTCCATGCAGGTGTCAAAGAAGGTGAAAAAGATTCTTGTTTTTCACACACTAGTTGCTTCCATATTTCCACACAGTAGCTCCAACTCCACGCAAATTCTTAGCAGAATATTCACGTAGGTGGAAGATATTTTTCGTCTCTTCCCTAGAGCTTTACACATAGCCAGAGAATGTAGGCCGCAATTTCCACATTCTAGTAGTAAAATTTTTCTATGCAGCTCCTCCACGCAGCTTCTGTCCTCTTCAATCTGTCCACCACAGAGTAACAGCTTCTTTAGGCTTCTCTCTCTCACATACTGGAAAATCTTGTTACATTTTGTCTACGTAGAAGGTGGAAGAATACCATACAGCAACAACAAAGACCAACAAGGTCATCTTGAGTTCTTCCACACAGCTACAATCAAATGCTCCTCTCACATAGCAGAAGAGATAAAACTTCCACACAGTCACAATTATTTTCTATGCAGCCTCCACTAAATATATAAGACTAATGTTCTTTCCACATAGAAATTGATATGAGATGGTAGCAGCAAAGAATTCTATCTTTAGCTCAGAAAAATGGGATTGTTTTTCTCTTCACGCATCTACACACACACACAGGTCAGAGAATTGGCCAGCTTTGATACCAAAATGTAGGGGCCAGAAAGAAGAGTAGAATGTGGAGTGAAATACTCTTCACACACTGTATTATTATGAAATAGTACGTACATTATATAGGAGAGGAAATAAACAATATTCCCCTAAACTGAAGGTGGAATATATGGATGTAGGTGAGAGAATAATGGAATAGATAGAAGCTTAGTCTAATAATAAAATTAGGTACGTATACTATGCTAAAATTCCCGCCCTTATTACATTATTCTTGCAAATGTGACTAAAATGTTCAAATTTCAATTTTCCAAGAGATTTTGTGAGAATGTTGGCTACCTGTGCTTCTGTGGGATAATACTGCAGTTGAATGTGATGGTTCAAGACATGATCTCAAATGAAATGATAGTCAATTTCAATATGCTTTGTTTGTTCATAAAATACTGGATTCTGCATGAGCTTCAACACACTCTGATTGTCACAATAGAGAATAGGTGATTGTTTTTCAGGAATTCCTAGGTCATCCAAAATGTGACGGAACCATATCACTTCGCACACATCTCCTCCTACGACGTGATATTTTGCCTCTGTGGATGAGATAGAAACAACATTCTACTTCTACCCGTGAAGAGTTTACCTTTGGATACTCCCACCTAACCGCTAGATCATTTTTTCATCTTCACCTTTCTTGTACACACATGGCCTTATGCCCTTTTACATCCCATCTATTGTTGGGGGCATCCACATTTCTTTTTCTTCCTGTACATAGTTTTAAAATACTGTCAAAAATCATAAAAACATTCAAATATGTTAGAAAAATAAAAACATTCTAATATGTTTTAGAAAACTTCTAAAAATTGAAAATCATCCTACAAAATGTCACTATTTACTTCTCACTTGTTTATGTGTGTGACTCATGGATCATCTCGATCTACCTCCATCAACAAAAGCTAAGCTGCTTACTATGTCTATACTCTGGGGCACAACGAGCTACCTGGTACTATTTCGTAGTGCACATTGCTTTTTCATCGGACTCAAGTTTCCTCCATTTTTCCACTTGCATGTATCCTTGTTTGGGGCACCATCATAACCCTTGTTGTTAAGTTACACAGGTCAGAACTAAATATTGATAACAAAAACATTACATTATGTTAACTTTTTTAGTTTAGCTTGTTTAATTTCTCGTATTGCATTGCATTATTTATGTTGCATGGAGTTAGGCATATTTTAATTTCTTGTAGTGCATTGCATTTTGTATGTTGCATGGAGTTGGTGTTTTTAGCAATGGACATTTGTTTGTATATGGATTTTAATGTCATACTACACTTTTGTTCATTCTTTTTAGTAAGAACTAACGATGAAGATCTCTAGCAATATAATGAAAAATAAAGTTGTTTAAAAGGCATTGGATGGATGCTAGCTCATTCCCCCTTCCTCATACTTATTTTCTTCTATATCTCGTTTCTTTTTTACTTCTTCACACTTTTCTTTCTTCTGTTCTCTTTCTGTCATCTTTTCAATTATCAATTGAGTTCTTCTACCACCCCATCAACAATCGATGGGTAATCCTCCATCCTACTCATATTTCTTCTATCCCTTCAAAAATGTTCTACTTGTTTATTCTTGTGTACTTTCTTTGAAGTGATGTCTCTTACGCCACCTCAAAGAGGGGAAAATGTAGACACCTAAAGTATACTTACACTTAGAATTTCATCCAATTCAACCAATCGATGACACTTTCTTAATCAACCCTTCTTATCTCCATTATCGGATGCCCATTCATGACACCTTCTCAGTCGTATTCCTCTTATAATTATTTTATTTGGATAATATCTCTCTTATTAGCTAAACATTCCTCCTTTCAACCATTCATAACATCCCTAGTTATCTCTAGACCACTTTTATTGGATTCGTAGGCTATCTATCAGTCTAAATTGGTTATCCATACCCCTCCCAACTCTCAATGAGTCTCTAATCACTTGCTAATCAAGTTTAACTAGCCTAAACCCTAGTTAACTAGCACAACCCAAGCTTAACTAATCCTAAAGCATGTTTATCCTAATCTAATCTAAAATATTTAGTCCCACATGTACCAAAATTCCAAATTCTTCCAAACCAAAAACTATAAACACAATGCTAAGACTACCCATTCAAAGACACAACTTTGCATAACACAAAGCCAAAACAAGCCTAAGAAAGCTTAAGAGCTCATTTGCATTAGATAAGCTAATAAGGCATTTTATCTTGGGTCATCCACTATTAAAATAGCTTCATTTTGCACCCATAATAGGTTAGTAATGGAATATCTAAACTTGGCCATGTAGCCATTTAGTGAGATTCATTCACCCTCATGAAGTAAACAACAAAAATGATTGCTAGGTCTTCATAGGTTCAATGTTTTATAGCTTTCATGGAGTAGAGAGTAGATTTATCATGTTAGTTTTTTATGTTTTGATTAAATTTATAATGTTTTCATGTTATTTTCCCTTGTTTATCTCTTATATCGTGGTGTATAGTTGAGTTACCAAAGCTTTGAGGTTTTTTAGCCTCATTCCATAGATTTTGCAACTTTTCATTGCATACAATTTGCTATTTTTATTGTTGAGACACATAGTCAGGAAATGTTTTTGAAACATTACTATTATCATATGAAGAAAGGTTTGTACCAGAATACAACTCAAACATATGATTATGTTAAATGTATTTAAACCGAAAAAAGCTACTTACACATTCCTTATTCACACAAATAACCAAAAAACAATAGAATTTGATGTACAGACCTCTCAACTTGATGTTATATAGCCAACTTAACATGGTGATTAACCTGTAATCATTTTATAAATATGTTTAATGAGCTCTTTTTTCAATTGCTATTTTTTTTATATTTTTGACAATACTCTATGTTTACTAGCTTTGATGACATATGAGGAGAAATCTACCACATATTGCATGAATATGCAATCAAATCCTGGTATGTTTGTCATGTGTATTTATAAATAAAAAATTCTACTAATCCCAACAAATTTATAAGACAATTAATGGTTTATGTAAACAAAAAAAAACTAGAGAAAGTAACAATGGAGTACACGGTGGTAACCAACATGAATATGCAGTTAGAACCAGGTATGCTATCCATGCGTATTAAAAAAAAAACCACTTTTAAGGTTCACAATTTTATAGAAAATTATATCAGCTACATATAGAAGTGGAACCATTTTCAAAGAAGAATTTCCAAATAACATATTTCAAAAGCTCATAGTGGCATCCAATACAACATAGTTTGTAGTTACTAGGTTGTTGGTTGTCTGCATAAACCATTAGTATCGATATAATGATACATACATTAGTATCGATGCTTACTTTAACTAATGATGGCATAGCCTAATGGTCACTAATCCACATCAATATATTAGAACTGATATCCCTCAATGGGTGGTTCAAGGGATATAAATGAACCCTAGCCACTGCTAAAATTCATTCAGAAGACATAGAATAATTTGATTTGTACATAACACATTACCACAGAGAGCATTATGGTTTTCAATTCTATTTTCATTTTCCATAGCATGAAATAAATTATGCATTGGTTAATGTTGTTTTAAATACATCTTGCATTAAATAAACTAGCAAGGAGTAAGGTATATGTAAGCCACATTGGAATCTTAGTCAGTAAGTGGTAGCTTCCTGAAGTACTGATATTGAATTTTCCATTTTACCACGTAGATTACTATGTTTTTTCAATTACGATTTCATGTGCCATAATAATATCTATATTATGAATAGATTAATTTTTGTTTGAAATTGATCTTGCATCAAAGGATCCAATTTTAGGTAAAGAAGATGCAATCCTAGATGGAATCCCTATCAATAAGTGGTATCTACAAGATTAAATGTTGATTATTTCCATTGGTTAGAATTGATATGAGACCGATTAAAAAGTTTATTTACTTCCCTATAGTTAGCCACAAGAATTAATTCCTTATTTTAGATTTGGATGGCTTGCTTTGTGAGAAAAACCAATCATCCCCCAAGGAGATGTCATTCAAGTTTAGCAAAAAGACTATCAACCTACGAGGTGGCCTAAAAGAGTTTATGAAGTGATTATCAAAAAAATTTGAAATAGGATTCTGGCCAGACAATATTACTTCTGATAATGTTGAAAAGATTAAAAAGGCATTTAATTAAAAATTATCAATTGACTTGAATCAATTACTCACTTGGGAAAATAACATTGCAATATAGTCGATGGAATTGCAATAAATTATATAGAAAAGGTTTGGAGTAGAAACGATGTTTCCTATAGTTCTAATAACATAATGTGGATTAAATTAGGTGAAAATGGAAACCCTCCAAAAAAATAAATGGTTGGGATGAAAAATAGAGGGGAAAATTGTTCAAAAGATATTTTGTTGGTGATTGATTTGTACAAAGAATTATCACTAATAGTGTCTAAGGGATTGAATGTGGTAGAGGGAATCAAATATTTGGAGTGATTAAATGCTCAACAAAAAGTTAGAATATAAAAATGTTATTGTGATGATACAACTTAGCATTGTAAATAAAATACATTTATATGTTTTTATGATGGTTCTTTTTAAGTTCATAGTGTGAGTGTATAAGTTGTGAACTCCGAAAGGAGAACTAAGGAATTTCAATATTTTGATTTTAAGATTCCAATATATGTTATTTTGGAGTACAATCAATTCCAATATATGTGATTTTCAATTTTAATATATGTGATTTTTGTAGGAGCTAGAAATAAGAGAAGAATGTGGAGTGAAATACTCTTCACACACTCTATTATTATGAAATAGTACGTACATTATATAGGAGAGGCAATAAACAATATTCCCCTAAAATGAAGGAGGAAGATATGGATGTAGGTGAGAGAATAATGGAATATATAGAAGCTTAGTCTAATAATAAAATTAGGTACGTATACTATGCTAACACTCCCTCCTTATTACATTATTCTTGCAAATGCGAGCCCTAAAAAGTTCAAATTTCACTTTTCCAAGAGATTTTGTGAGAATTCCAGCTACCTGTGCTTCTGTGGGATAGTACTGGAGCTGAATGTGATGGTTCAAGACATGATCTCAAATGAAATGGTAGTCAATTTCAATATGCTTTCTTCATTCATGAAAGACTAGATTCTGCACGAGCTTCAACACACTCTGATTGTCACAATAGAGAATAGGTGATTGTTTTTTAGGAATTCCCAGTTCATCCAAAATGTGACGTAACCATACCACTTCACACACAGCTCCTCGTGTGGCACGATATTCTACCTCTATGGATGAGATAGAAACAACATTATGCTTCTTGCTTATCCAGGAGATAGCTCCAGATCTGAGATGAAATATGTATCATGTAGTTGACTTCCTGTCATCAACAGATCCGACGTGGTCTGAGTCGATGTATCCCTATAAGAAGAACTGATCATTCTTCTTATATTCCAGACCATAATCATTTTTTCCTCATACATATCTCAAAACATGCTTTGCTGCATTCCAGTGACATTTCTTCAGCTCTTGCATGAACCTGGAAAGATAGCTGACAACATAGCAAAAATCTGGTATGGTATATGTCAAATAGATGAGTCCTTTAACAAATTGTGTGTAGAGAGTAGTATCTACTTGAGGTGAGTCCTGGAATCTTGAAAGTTGTAAGACCTTTTCCATGGGAGTGGATATAGGTTTACAGTCAGACATTCTATACTTTTCCAGGAGTGTCTTGGCATACTTTATTTGGGAGAAAAAAATGTGATGCTCTTTTTTCCATATCTCCAAGCCAAGACAGTAATGTAGTAGCCCCAAATCTGTCATGTTGAAGGTTCTTTTGAGATCATTCTTTACATTATCAACCTGCTCTTTTGAACTGCAAGTGATCACAAGATCATCTACATATACAACAAGATTAACAATTTCTTTGCCTACCTTCTTTATATATAAATTTTAATATGAGGGGCTACGAGTGAACCCATGTTGTAAAAGGTGATTTTTTATCTTAATATACCATGCCTTTGGAGCTTGTTTCAGTCCATACAGTGATTTGATGAGACGAATTACCTTTTTAGGATGCTCTTCATAAAAAAATCCTTCAGGTTGGGTCATGTGTACTTCTTCTTTCAGATCACCATTTAGGAAAGCACTCTTGACGTCCATCTGCGGAAGTGTCCATCCCTTATGTGCTACAAGTGTGCAAACTACTCTGATGGTCTTCATATTCACAATGGGTGAAAAGGTTTCTTCATAGTCGATGCCCTCTTTCTGAGCATATCATTTTTCTACAAGTCATGCTTTATGTTTGTTGATGGATCCATCTACCTTATATTTTGTCTTGAAAACCCATTTGCATCATATGGGTTTCTTTCCTGTAGGTAGATCGACAAGTTCCCATGTCTGATATTTCATGAGTGATTCATATTCTATATTCAATGCTTCCTTCCACTGAGGTTAACTGAGTGCTTCATGAACATTATCAGGCTTGGAGCTATTAATCAGTGAACTCATGAGTGCAAAGTTTACCTCATTTCTTGTTTGACTCCTTATTTTGACTCCGGATGATGTATCTAGGAGTTGTTGCAAATGTGAGTCCTTGATGGTGCTTTATACCCACTTCGGATGAGAACTTGGCTACTTTTGAGAAGAATTTTGTCATTGTCATGTTGATTGATGTGGATTCACATTCTCCAATTCTCCAAGATCAACGAATAGCTCTCTTGATAGCATTTCTTTTCTCTGAGTAGTCTCTTCTGGCTGATCATCTAATTCAGAGACTAGTCGATGAGAGGTGGTTGGTAATAGATCTTTTGTTGTCACTTATGAGTTAAGGATGACTCGTCAAAAACCATGTCCCGACTCTCATATATTTTCTTTGTCTCAGGATCCATGAGATGGTACACCTTCGAGGTAGTGCTATAGCCAAGTAGGATGCATGGGAGTTACTTTGGCTCAACCTTCTTTCTCTTCTGAGCTGACACATGCATGTATATTGTATAACCAAATACTCGTAAATGAGAAATTGATGGATTTCTACCATTCCATACCTATTATGGCATTTTATTTTGTAGAATATTTTTCAGTGCCCTATTGATAAGATATACAACCGTTTGTACTACTTCAGCCCAATAGAATTCTTCTAGCTTTGTAGTTGATATCATGCAACGAGCCATCTCCATCATTGTATGATTGCGACACTCAACAATGCCATTCTGCTGGGGCTTGTAGGGAGCAGTTAGGTGTTACTTAATGACTTGTTAGTTCAGGAAGGCCAAGAAATTCTTTGATGTGAATTCCCCCCTCAATCTGAGTGAAGTAGAAGAATTGGTTGTCCAGACTCTTTCACAACACGATGATAGAAGATCTAGAAATGTTGAAGAGCTTCACTTTTCTTCTTTAATAAATATACCCACACCTTGCGAGAGTGATCATCCACGAATAGTTGGAAGTACTTGTATCCTAAAAATGAAGTAGGAAATGGGCCATTCAAATCAGTATGAACTACCTCCAGAAACTTCTTGGCATGGAAGGTGCTCTCTTAGAACAGATCTCTATCTTGTTTTCCTACAAGAAAGTCAGGGTAAATAGGAAAGGAACTGGAAAATTTGGGTAATCCATGGACCATTGCTTTTGAACTCATCTAGTGCAGTGAACTAACTGACAAGTGTCCATATGTAAAATGCCATAAGGTAGTTGATACTATTATAGAAGAAGATAAAGCTACTGCAGAAGATGAAACAGTATCTAAAGCAAATAACTTATCTTTTACAAATGCTTTAGCAAGAACCATACCTTATCGAGAGATTAAGCATGATTTAATGCCATTTTTATTAAGAAATTCTACCTTAAGGTGATTATTCAAGAGCTGAGTAACTGACAAGAGATTGTTAGTCAAGCCAGGAACATATAGTACCTTTGTAAGTGTACATTTTCATGGTCCCAGAGGAATGGTGACATTTCCAATTCCTTCTACAACATATTCTTTGTCATCGGCTATTCGAACCCGATCTCCAGTTTGTTCTTCATGTCGTGAATCAAACAAATTTTTGTCACCTGAAATATGTTTACTTGCATAAGAGCCTATCAACCAGAATTTCTTTGTGGGTTGACAAGTTTGAGAGACTAGTACAAGGTTCTTACCACCATGGGCTCCATTTGATGTCTCCTCATCAGATTCATCATCTTCTTGGGCTATGAGATGTCCCTTCTACTTTCTCCAGTGGGGACGTCATTTGGATTTTTGAAAATCTTCGCGCCCTGATGTGCCTGCTTGACTTGAAGATCCTTGTTTCAAGCCATTGTACCAACACGGATCAGTGTCATGAGTGTTGGTTCTACAAATGTGACACCACCTCTTTGAATTTTGATCTTTCTGCTGTTGTTTTGGTTGCTTTTGATTTTTCTTCTCTGGGGGACCCTTCTGATTCTTCTAGCCATGGTATGTCTTAGAGAACAAGGATTTATCCTGAGACTCCTCATGGGATGAAGTGATGGCCTCCTCTTGCTGAAGAAAATTCACAAGTTCTTTGAATCCCACTGTTTGTTTAGACACATTCAACATCATAACAAACACTTGGAATTGCTAAGGGAGCACTCTCAAGGTGATCACCATGAGAAGTTTATTGTCTACCGTTTCACTAGACGCCAATAAATCCAATCTCAGCTCAACCACATGATGTAAGAACTCCTCCACTTTCTCATCTGATCCCATATAGAGGGTGTGCAGTTTTGAATGAAGATGAAGAATCTTCGTCTAATTTTTGGCTTCATAAATTTTTGTCAACTTGTCCTAGGACTCCTTTGGTTTTTCCACATTCCGAACATGTGGTTGCACATCATCAATGATACTGAGCATTATCAGCATCAAGACTTTTGCACTAGCCATCTCATACTTTATTGATTCATCAGGGGTTGTCGGAGCAGGCACAAACCCTGTGACAATGCCCCATAATCCTTCAAACTGAAGGATTGTCCTCATTTTTTGTTTTCTAGGCTGCAAAATTGGGCCCTTTGAGCAACTGAGCATCCGAAAGAAGCAAATTTAGAGTAGACATTGTAATAAAAAAAAATTATTTATTTATTTCAAGAGTTATTACAACTTTGACTCACTGATGATGAGAATTAATTTCTCATAGATTCTTTTGATATTCACGTGCTGTGAGATGGTGACACTTTGTGGGGTGTTCTTCTTCATCATCATAGTCGACATCATAATCGGATTCTAATTCTTCATGTACTCACTTTTCTTGGTAGCTGACGTCGGAAAGGAAGTATTCAAGAAGTCCTTGATCTAGCTTGTCGAAGGTTATATTTCCAGTATTTCGAAGCTCGTTTAGAAAATCAAAGTAGAACCCAAAGCTCTTAGGAGATTCTTCAAAGTGTTCTATGAGTGGTGAGTTGATGTTATAGCTTTCAGTTTTGGCGACCCTGTTATTAACACTCTCAATTGAGTTATGTACGCATGACATTCGATGCAGTTTTTGTAGTGGCTACTTCCTCGTTGTCTTAGTGAAGATGTATTTCATTTGATTAACAAGAGTTTGCTCCTGCACCAGCCAGTCTCCTTACAAGTCTTTGTTTCCTCCACGCAACAGTCAAGTTGAAGTTCCTTTTTCATGTAGATGTAGAAGACTTCTTTGTCTTCATGCAAGTATAAAATCTTCATGCACCAGTATTATACTTCCATGAAAATTTTGTTTTGAATTTTCTATAGGAAATAAAACAAAAATCATAACAATAGAATTAGATTCAATCTTCCACGCATAAGTATGTAGCTTCTGGTCTGTTCCTCCTCCATGCAGGTAAGAAAATCAGTCACGTAGCAGAATATTTTAAGACTCTTTCACGCATGAACAACAAATCTAATCTCCACGCAGGTGTCAAAGCAAGTGAAAAAGATTCTTATTTTTCACACACCAGTTGCTTCCATATTTCCACACAGTAGCTCCAACTCCACGTAAATTCTTAGCAGAATATTCATGCAGGTGGAAGATCTTTGTTGTCTCTTCCACAAAGCTTTACACACAGCCAGAGAATGCAGGCCGCAATTTCCACATTCTAGCAGTTACACTTTTCTACGTAGCTCCTCCACATAGCTTCTATCCTCTTCAATCCATCCACTACCCAGAAGTAGCTTCTTCATGATTCTCTTTCTCACGTATAGGTAGATCTTGTTGCATTTTGTCTACGTAGAAGGTGGAAGAATACCACACATCAGCAACAGCTACCAGCACAGTCGTCCTGAGTTCTTTCACGCAGCTACGGTCAAATGCTTCTCTCACGTAGCAGAAGAGATAAAACTTCCATGCAGCCAAAAATATTTTCTACACAACCTCCACTAAAGATAGAAGACCAATGTTATTTCCATGTAGAAATTGATTGGAGATGGCAGTAATAAAGAATTCTTTCTTTAGCACAGAAAAATAGGACTATTTTTCTCTTCACGCATCTACACACACAGAGGTCATAGAATTGGCCAGCTTTGATACTAAAATGTAGGAGATAGAAAGAATAGAAGAATGTGGAGTGAAATACTCTTCACACACTCTATTATTATGAAATAGTATGTACATTATATAGGAGAGGAAATAAACAATATTCCCCTAAACTGAAGGAGGAAGATATGGATGTAGGTGCGAGAATAATGGAATAGATAGAAGCTTAGTCTAATAATAAAATTAGGTACATATGCTATGCTAACATTCCCCCCTTATTACATTATTCTTGCAAATGTGAGCCCTAAAAAGTTCAAATTTCACTTTTCCAAGAGATTTTGTGAGAATTCCAGCTACCTGTGCTTCTGTGGGATAGTACTGGAGCTAAATGTGATGGTTCAAGACATGCTCTCAAATGAAATGGTAGTCAATTTCAATATGCTTTCTTCATTCATGAAAGACTAGATTCTGCACGAGCTTTAACACACTCTAATTGTCACAATAGATAATAGGTGACTATTTTTCAAGAATTTCTAGTTCATCCAAAATGTGACATAACCATATCACTTCACATACAGCTCCTGGTGCAGTGCGATATTCTTCCTCTGTGGATGAGATAGAAATAACATTCTACTTCTACCCATGAAGAGTTTACCTTTGAATACTCCCACCTAATCTTTGGGACATTTTTGAATCTTCACCTTTCTTGTACACATGTGGCCTTATGCCCTTGTGCATCCCATATATTTCTGGGGGCATCTATGTTTCTTTTTCTTCCTGTACATAGTTTCAAAAATAATTCAAAAATCACAAAAAAATTCAAATATGTTAGAAAAATAAAGACATTCTAATATGTTTCATAAAACTTCTAAAAATTGAAAATCATCCTACAAAACGTCACTCTTTAGTTCTCACTTGTTCATGTGTGCAACTCATGGATCATTTCGATCTACCTCCATCAATAGAAGATAAGTTTCTTACTATGTATGTACTCTAGGGCACAACAAGCTACCTGGTACTCTTTCGTAGTGCACATTTCTTTTTCATCAGACCCAAGTGTCCTCCATTTTTCCACTTGCATGTATCCTTGTTTAGGGCAGCATCATAACCCTTGTCGTTAATTTGCACAAGTCGGAACTAAAGTTCGATAACAAAAACATTACATTATGTTAACTTTGTTAGTTTAGCTTCTTTACTTTCTCGTATTGCATTAGATTATGTATGTTGCATGGAGTTATGCATCTTTTAATTTCTCGTAGTGCATTGCATTTTGTATGTTGCATGGAGTTGGTGTTTTTAGCAATGGACATTTGTTTGTATATGGATTTTCATGTCATACTACACTTTTGTTCATTCTTTATAGTAAGAACTGACGATGAAGATCTCTAGCAATATAATTCAAAATAAAGTTGTTTAAAAGGCATTGGATGGTTGTTAGGTCATTCCCCCTTCCTCATACTTTTTTTCTTCTATATCTCCTTTCTTTTTGAATTCTTCACACTATTCTTTCTTCTATTCTTTTTATGTCATCTTTTCAATTATAAATTGAGTTCTTCTACGACCTCATCAAAAATCGAGGGGGAATCCTCCATCCTACTCATATTTCTTTTATCCCTTCAAAAATATTCTACTTGTTTATGCTTGTGTATTTTATTTGAAGTGATGTCGCTTACACCACCTCAAAGAGTGGAAAATGTAGACACCTAAAGTATGCTTACACTTATCATTTCATCCAATTCAACTAATTAACGACACTTTGTTAATCACCCCTTCTTCTCTCCATTCTTAGATGCCCATTCATGACACCTTGTCAGTCGTATTCCTCCTATAATCAGCTTATTTGGATAATATCTCTCTTATTAGCTAAACATTCCTCTTTTGACCATTTAGAACCTCACTAGTTCTCTCTAGACCACTTTTATTGGATTCATAGGCTATCTATTAGTCTAAATTGGTTATCCATACCCCTCCCAACTCTCAATGAGTCTCTAATCACTTGCTAATCAAGTTTAACTAGCCTAAACCCTAGTTAACTAGCCCAAACCAAGCTTAACTAAACCTAAAGAATGTTTATCCTAATCTAATCTAAAATATTTAGTCCCACATGTACCAAAATTCCAAATTATTCCAAACGTAAAACTATAAACACAAGGCTAAGACTACCCATTCAAAGACAAAACTTTGCATAACACAAAGCCAAAACAAGCCTAAGAAATCTTAAGAGCTCATTTGCATTAGATAAGCTAATAAGGCATTTTATCTTTGGTCATCCACCATTAAAATAGCTTCATCTTACACCCATGATAGGTTAGTAATGGAATATCTAAACTTGGCCATGTAGCCATTTAGTGAGATTCATTCACCCTCATGGAGTAAACAACAAAACTGATTGCTAGGTCTTCATAGGTTCAATGTTTTATAGCTTTCATGGAGTAGAGAATAGATTTATCATGTTATTTTTTGATGTTCTGATTAAATTTATAATGCTTCCATGTTATTTTCCCTTGTTTATCTCTTATCTCATGGTGTATAGTTGAGTTAGCAAAGCTTTGAGGTTCTTTAGCCTCATTCCATAACTTTTGCAACTTTTCATTGCATACAATTTGCTATTTTTATTGTTAAGACACATAGTCAGGAAATGTTTTTGAAACATTACTATCCTCATATGAAGAAAGGTTTTTACTAGAATACAACTCAAACATGTGATTGTGTTAAATGTATTTAAACTAAAAAAAAAAACTAGTTACACATTTCTTATTCACACAAACATCCAAAAAAAATAAAATTTGATGTACAAATCTCTCAACTTGATGCTATATAACCAACTTAACATGGTGATTAACCTTTAATGATTTTATAAATATGTTTAATGAGCTCTATTTTCAATTGTTGTGTTTTTTCATATTTTTGACAATAATCTATGTTCACTAGCTATGATGACATATGAGGAGAAATCTACCACATATTGCATGAATATGCAATCAAATCGTGATATGTTAGTCATGTGTATTTATAAATAAAAACTGCTACTAATCCCCACAAATTTATAAGACAATTAATGGTTTATGTAAACAACCAAAAACTAGAGAAAGTAACAATGGAGTACACGATGGTAACCAACATGAATATGCAGTCAGAACCAGGTATGTTATCCATGCGTATTTTTAAAAAAAAACCATTTTTAAGGTTCACAAATTTATAGAGAATGATATTAGCTACTTATAGAAGCAGAAGCATTTTCAAAGAATGAATTTCCAAATAAAATATTTCAAAAGCTCATAGTGGCATCCAATACAACATAGTTTGTAGTTACCAGGTTATTTGTTATATGCATAAACCATTAGTATCGATATAATGATACATACATTAGTATCGATGTTTAATCCAACCAATGATGGTATAGCCTAGCAGTCACTAATCCACATCAATATATTAGAACTGTTATCCACCAAATCAAACTAGCATGCTAAAGTATTCAAAAAACCTCTACTCTCTAGATTACCAATAAAATCAAATGAACCTATGTAGATTCCATGGCAATCAAATTGATTGTTTTGATCTCCAAGGACTTAGGAATGGGAGCTCATCAAAGCATGGCTACAAGACCACTTTGATTATTCCCATATGACCCAAGCATTTGGATAGAAAATGCAAGAAATGAGGCTTAGCTCTTCAAATGGTGAATTTCTCAAGAATAACAAAAGGCTTATAGTGTATTTTCTATATGCTTTACTTTTGTCTTCTCTAGGAATCAGGTGTAAGTGTAAAGGTAGGAGAAGGGCTCTTTATATAGCCCAATGGATAAAGGAATCTCTATATCCCTTTGCTTGTGGGATAATAGAGATGTTGAGTTAGTTGTGGATAAGGGGGGTTTAGATAGGGTTGAGTAAACTTTAGGAGAGTTTAACTTGTCCTTTAGTGACTCGTGTGGATAAAGGGGGCTTATTAATTGATCAAGATGATTAATTAATAGAGGTACAAGCTTTTTAGAGGAATATTAGCATGATTTAGACTATAGAAGGGGATTAAATCAATTAAATATTGATTTATTGGTTTAATGAAAGGAGAAGCTAATTAATTAATAATAATTAATTATTTTAGATAGAAGGAAGGATTTATTAACGGAAGATCATTAATTAGGGTATTCGTTGGATAAGCGAATTAATTAATTAGTGTAGTGTAATTAATTAACAATGATATGAGAGAAGATGAGCATTATTGATGATATGTCACCAATTTGCAGGAAAAGGATAGCTAGCACAATTTAAGTGTTTTAAATTGTTTAGGCTAAATTATAGGTGTCTACAGATATACAATCACTAGTCACAAAATCATGCACTTTAGACATTTATTTATCCCAGTCTCATACTACTATTTAGAAGGTTCTTGAGGGAAGAAAGTACTAATAACCCCCTATCCTTTGGCCACTTTATTTTATTTTATTTCATCATTATGAACCTCTTGCACCCATATGCCCACTCAGATTCTATCATCCTATTTCATTTTAACCTCGATTGGGGCACCTGTGGGTGCCATAGTCCCATAAGCGGCACCCTGATCCTTCTAGATCTTTCCTGCCATGTTTTAGGCTCTTTCTAGTCATTTTACATCTTTATATTTCTTGTGGTTGGCATTTTTGGGGTTAATTAGGAAATTAGACCAAGAGAAACCTATAAATATAAAGTTATGAGATCATAATGATGGACCTAGCATAAGTTACTACTATCACTCCATCTAGAGTTGCATCCATCTATTGCATTGGAGATCACTTGCATCCACATAGCTCCATAATCAAGGCACAAGGTTTAGACATCTACATCATACTTCATAGGGGGAGGGATTCTATTCCATGCACACATTCTATTACATTTCCTACATTTAGCTATTGCTCGCTGCATTTCTATTTATAATGATTATTCTCTTATTTAGACTCCAAACATATCTTGTTGGCATGCTCATAGTTGTCCACCCATCACCTTTACTGATAAATAATATGCAATGACTGTCTATACACTCTACTACAATAGGTCCCTCTATGACCCTCCTCATTCTATAGCTTATCAGGTTTCCAATGTTGCCCCGGTAGGTTTCGATCATGATAATGATGATCTCCTCATTAGTGGCACATATTCTTCTTCTATATCATACACTTGGGGGGCATGGTACTCCACCTCCCCCCCACCTCATCTTAGCATAGTTATCATCATTATATTTTACATTATTATACATTCATATCTTCACATTAGGCATATCCATCATACATCCTAGCGTCATTACTCAATGACACACTTTTGTGCTTTAGTTCACACTTGAATTTTGAGGGATTACTACACATGAACCCCACACACTGCACTATAGGCATTACACATTGCGTGGTATACACCATAAATTCTACATTTAGTCTAAAATATTTTGAAATTTGCACATTTACATATGCATCTAACATTACATCATCCTACCTATTACATTATTAGACTATCTGCATACATTACACTTTTACATGTTCTACATATGTTGCATTACACTAATTGTCTTATACATTATGTTATTTTCTTATCTACATATCATACATATTGCACAATGCATGTTCATACATATTGTACATACTATAATAGCCCTCATCACATATGAGTCTAGCATTACATCATTTGACATACTACATTACTAGTGTATTTGCATTACACTTTACACATTCTACACATTCCACTTTACACATTTTACATATATTACATGACATTCTACACACAGTGTATTTACACATTCTACTCATGACATGGTCATCATTTATACTATATTGTCTTTTACACACTGCATTCATCACCCGATGACACAATTTAGTTCCTCGGTTTGTTATCACCGAATCACAGCACCCCTATGTTTATACAAGTCCATATACTTGAACTCACAGTGTGATTGGATAACATGGGTGCTATCTCCAAGTTGTGGGACTTGCTACTTGAGATGGACCTCCAGAGAAAGTTGGTTCTTGCTCCTAAACTACCTGTCACAATCTACTCTAATGCAGGGGAAACTAACTATTCTAATCTAAATTTCCAAGGGACCAGGGAGAGAGAATACGTAAAATGAAATCCTACACTAAAGCGGTGATACACCAGAAAAGGAGAGTGTGAGAGTAGTCTTCAAATGCGTGAAATACAGAAGCAAAGTGCATACTAGAAGAGGTGATGACAGTTCTCCATAATCTAGCAAAATGCATTCACAACAATATTTCAAACATACACAATGATAATGGATCCCTGCATGAACATAATAATAGACACAATATTCTTGCAATCAAGGTTGAAGGTGCAAGAAGAATGCAAGAAAACGTAGCAGGGGAAGATGCATCCACAAACTTATATTTTATTGCTTCATGATATGCATACTTCAATCTATTACAAGATAAGGGCCTGGATCACCATGCAAGGAGTCCAAAATAAGGGCCTATAACACATTAGCTTCACAAAGCAATTTTGGCAGATCTTTGCTACAAAACTACCTCCCTTTACAATGAGTCGAACACTCCAATTTATAGAAAAATGAGAAGAGAAAGAGGAGGGAAAATGGGAATCCCGAAATCTGTCCTTCAACCACTTATAAGAGGCATTAAATGGAGTAAAATGACTATATATTACTTGAAAAAGGGTCACCATATTGTCCCAGGTGCTGCAGCAGAGAAAGAATGATGACGATGCCTCTTAATTATAATCCCAACCACCAAATAAAACACTGTTATGAACCCAGCCACGTTTTCTTAAAAATATTGATCAATATCTCATTAAATATATAATTTCTTGATTTCTTTCTGTTGATATTAGAGCCACGATTCCAAAGGTACCAATTTTATGTGATTTCGTTGAGAAATGCAAAAGTTATGGCCTTTTGAGTGCGGGCAGCTATTTTGGGTCTGGCAGGCATTTTCTGTCATTTGATGGGAATGAGCATTAATTGACTGGAGCCGAATATGTTTCTTTTATTTAAATATATCTACCCTAGTTAAAAATAATAAATCTAGTTTTTTTGGCATAGAGGACATCGTGCTCATTCCAGAAAGTCCAATTTTGTGAAAATCAGAGCTCGGAGTCAAAAGTTGTGGCCGTTTGAAGTTCACGAGTCAAACGTTGACTTTTCTTCTTTGCCTTCGGCCGTTTCGAATTTTCACGTCCCTCGCATCCCACACGTACCTTTGTCCTGGCTGTCCCGGATGAAAATCTCCTACTTCAGCTGATTCGGGCTTCCTTTTTCCTATTTACAGCTTTTTCACCTTTTCGCGTCCCTCGCGTACTTCTGTCCCAATTGTCCCGAATGAAAATTTCCTGCTTTGGCCAATTCGGGCTTCCTTGTTCCTGTTTGTGGATTTTTTGCCTTTTCGCAGCCCTCGCGTACTTTTTTCCCAACTGTCCTGTGGAAAACCTGGGACAAATCTCTCCGAACCACCCGAAATGGACTGTCTATCGAAAAATCGGCCGATTCACGTCCCGCGCGTACTTTTGTCCTGGCTGTCCTAAAACCGCGCAAAACAAAAACTTGACGATTTTCCTTGCTCTTGGCCATTTCGGATTTTCACGTCCCAACTGTCCCACAAACCTCCTGGGACAAAAATGTCTGACTTAGCTGATTTTCTTTGTTTTTCGGCCCCAAGCTTGGTACGACGAACCTCAGTACGACCCGAACCCTTCATACCCGAAATGCTTTAAAACAGTCCTGCAACCTTATTTTTTACATTTTTTCCATTTTTTCAACTTGTTGGGATTTTTTCTTGGATGGGAGAGTTAGAAAAAAGCCGAGGGGACCCCCAAAATATGATTTTGGGCCTCGAATCAATCTACTTGCTCGGGGACTGAATAATTTGATGCATGTTATCAAAATTACCTTGAGTGTGAATTTTGGATAACACGGTCCATACGCAATTGCCGAGGGTTTACAGATAGAATGGGACTTACACTCACCAAACATTACAATTCGACCTATCCTGATGTGACATTACTAGTTTAATGACATACGCTTTAGGCTAAATCATCACCTATTATATCATTTTGTAGTGGTATACACCATAGGTTACATCATCACACCCTCCTTACATTTTGTAGTGACATACACTTAGTGATAAATAATCACTCATCCACTCATCTTATAGTGATATACGCTTAGGATAAATCATCACTTATACATTCATTTTTTCGTGATATACATTTCAGCTATGGGGTTCACACACACACACACATTGTCGCTAGGTCCCATATCATCAACATACACATAAACATTCATTCAGAGTGTGCTAGAAACAACACACACTACTTGACTATTTCCTGATGATGCGCTCTTGTTTATTGTTCATTCTTGACTATTGAGCGGGAAAACAAAATGAGCCTGTTTGCATATAATTCCATAAACTTGGGGTGTACATGGCTTGAATTAATCTATCTTGCATTCCATTCCATCCATCCACAACATGCCACATATTATAGTTGCTTATACACTTTGTAGACACCAAAATTGGGTCACACTCCCTTTGTTCCCTTGTTAAATAAACACCTTGAACACACTCACCTAACCATGGCCCCTTTCATCCCACTCTAATATTAATATTAATTAAATTAATTCATTATCCTCACAATATTTAGTATTTATATATCCTAATTGGATAGTACCCACACCACCACCTCACCTTAAGACCTATTCTTAGTAAGTTGCCATAACTAACCAAGACCTACCCAAATCCTAAAAATCAATGCTTACATTCCCTCTAACCACATTCCTACATGTTCTGAGGAAGATTCCATGCTAATCCGTGGAGGAAAAATGAAATGAGATCCCAGAAAATCAACGAGATCTACCTAGTTTAGTAAACCTAGGAAATCCTGCCCTAACCAACGCCGGTTACCCTAAACCACCTCCGGTTACCATTTAACCCCCAAAACAATATTATTTCGAGGTTGGCACATTTTCTGAGAGATAAACACATCTTTTGAGAACAAGTGACAAAGCTAGAGCTGCATACAAGCAGAACCAGCATTAGTACACACATAAGAGCATCCATATCCAGCACCAGAAGCAATCACACAGCCATTTTGCCTTCACGGGAGCATCCGGGGAAGTGCCAAAACCACACCAAGTTCCTTCCATTTGATCACCCACCATTTCCAACCATACATCAAGATCGTACAAGTAGTAAGTTTTTTTAACCAAAACTAGTTCATTATCATTTGAGCAGATATTTTTACCTCTGTTGTTAGTTTCCACTCCCATTCCTATTACCCACCATTTTACCTCCATGAAAACTTGACCATCCCTTTACCCACACCATTGAAATTCCCACATCTAGACTTTCATCATTCTTGTGCACACGTAAGACCCCCATGAACCTTGTCATTTCCCTATCATTCTCATTTAGCACCAGATATTTCACCTTGCCAAGTTTTATTGAGTTTTTTGTACCCCGACCATATCGATGCCGGTTACCTACAACCATCGCTGGTTAACCTAAACCAACGCTGGTCATACTAGACCAACGTCGGTCTCTGTTTCTGTTACTAGAAACCAAGAACAGAGCTTCTAAACCTCCACCAAATACCCAAAACCACCCAGAATCTCACCCTGACCCGTATCAGTACCCTGACCAAGACTTTGACCTTCAGATTCAGTCATAGCTTAGCCTGTTGTGAATGAATTTTCTTATTGTAGATGAATTAGATACCTAAATCATTTTAACTACAGTAGGATTTTCTATATTATAAGCATTAAGTTGTTTTAAACAGTGGGTTGAAAGCCATCTAGGAAGTATCATGCTTCCTGGATCTAGCACATGCTAGGCAGTCCACTACATATTTTGTTTAATTGTTATTTGGTGGTCTTGTATTCCATTTCAGGTAGTTCCTCCAAGAAAAAAGGAAGCTCTCACGATCATCTGTGGATCCAGAAGTCATATGTGTGCAACAACCTACAACCGACATTTCAATAGGTATTCCTCCTTGCCCTTTACCCTCATTTGTTTTTGTCAACATTCGATGAAACGATCTAGAATCAGGTGAAACACACTTTTTTACTTTTTTTCATGATAACTATGCATACTAGTTTGATTACTTGTATGTCATTTATCTATATCATCCACACATGTATGTTCACACCTTATTCTAGTTGTGATTACAGATTTAGGTCTCTTACACACAACATGGATGCTTGCTTTCTACCCTTCCTATAATGGTCTTTGGGGAGCATGTACACATTTATCTCTCCTAGGTGTTCCTGTTTCATTTTGTACTTATCACTTTACATTACTTTCTTATACATGATTTTGACATACTAGTTATATCTCTAATATGCTAACGGGTGCTTCATGTACAACATTTTTCATGCATGGATATTTATTTCCATACTTGTTTGTTATATTATTTTCTATTGTCTACCATTGTTTGTTATTTATTTACGGGCCTTGCCTTATGTTTGGTGTGCTCACTTGTTTTTTGTTTGTGGCCATGATGGCCTTATGTGTCTTACGACATTATGAGTGATGTCCCATGTTTGCATCCCAATTTTTGTAACTTACTTGTCTTCTTGGGTGTTTACATTACTTTTCTTGGTAGCTTAAACACTGTTTGCGTAGCTTATACACTATTTTATACATGCATGGATGTTCACGCTTATCTTTGGCTATTCTTCTTATTTTTGTGTGCCTTGGTTTCTACCAAGAAATTATCAGGGTTACATCATACATGTGGTTGGTCCTCTTTTGGGGCTGCATTATCCTATCAGTGACGTCACATGCGCCCCCAAAGAGGGGGTCATAATTTGGGGTTTTTTCCATACTAGCACATAGATTATACATTGTTTTGGTTAAGTTACATTCAACGAGTGGGTTAAAACCAGTCTATGAACCCCATACACAACGGATTTTATAGGATATGGTGTATTTAGAATTATGGTTAGTAGTTATAGGCTTGTAGCTTAAAGTAGGTGTTCCTTTCTACACACATTCAGGGAAGAGGTTAGAGCTTGGAGAACACAGAGAATTTCCTCCCTACACTTCTTCAGCCTATGGAATGAGATTTCCCCAAACAATTGCAGTACATAATATCCTTTTACACACTCTCTGTCGACATGGATCAGGTGCACATGTTCCATTTCACATTTTTGTATTTTACATTTACATACACATGTGTCTTTTACACTGCATTCTTACCTTTACATACATACACATTTGACTACTTGATTATTTTCTCCTTGTGGGTTCGGTCGTATGAGAAATAAGCAATCAAATGGGAGAAATGAAAAAAATGATAACAACAATGAAAACAAAAACACTCCGCGACATCGCCCATGCTTTACTAACCATGCATGTACACTATACAATACAACAACTACACACATGTTCTACCCTAGGTTCACTCTAATCACTCTTTTGTTTGCACATTTTTCATCCTTAGTTTCCATACTACTCCATCTTTTTTTCATTCCATGCTTTTTCTAGTCCTTTGGAACGCCTTCTTTATCACTCTACAATGGTATCAAGTACGCATCACTATCTACTTTATGTTACTAAGATTTCCGCTCACCACTATAAATTGGGGGAAATTTTTAGTCACAAAATCATGCACTTTAAACATTTATTTATCCCGGTCTCATACTACTATTTAGAAGGTTGTTGAGGGAAGAAAGTATTAATTAACCCCTATC
The DNA here is from genome assembly GCA_019776745.2 of Taxus chinensis. Lineage (NCBI taxonomy): Eukaryota > Viridiplantae > Streptophyta > Pinopsida > Cupressales > Taxaceae > Taxus > Taxus chinensis. The sequence continues at coordinate 245,939,725 of CM034154.1, read as the reverse complement.
CTTTGGCCAATTTATTTTATTTTTATTTTTTTATTACAAACCTCTTACACCCATATTCCGAGTCATCTTCTGTCATCCCACATTAATTTAGCCTTGGCTGGGGCACCTAGATTACTTCTAGGGTTCCTGTGGGTGCCCTAGTCCCACCATGGGCACCCCGATCCTTCTAGAAATTTCCCACCACTTTTTGGGCTCTTTCTATCCATTTTACATCTTTATCTTTCTTATGGTTAGAATTTTCAGGGTTAATTACAAATTTATACCAAGATAAACCTATAAATATAATGTTATGGGACCATAATGAGGGACCTAGGATCACTTAATACTACTAATCCATCTAGAGTTGCATCCATCTATTGCATTAGAGATCACTTGCATCTAGATAGATCCATCACCAATGCACAAGGCTAGGACATTTGCATCACACTTCATAGGGGAAGGGATTCTATTTTATTCTGTACACACATTCTACTACATTTTCTACACAGTTATTACTCTCTACCTCATAAAGTATGACTGACACAAGAGAAACCTAAGGAATATTCACACACACTTGCACATAGAACTAAGTTAGGTCTCAGATGTAGTGTAGTGCCCAGTTAGTAAGTCCACCAATATGGGAGCGGGGGTCAATTTGAACCCTTCATATGAATTTTTCCTTTTTCAAGCTCTGATTCTTATTTTGGCGTCTTGCAGGTATTTCCTTCATATTGAGTTATTGGCGGCATCTAGTAAAGTATAGTGAAGTTGGTGTGATAGACAATAATTATTTTAGATCACCTTTCAACACTATGAATATCAGATTTAGAGATTTTATGTAGAACAAGGTGTCTATATTGCAGACCAGAACACCCATAGGTGTTCCAGTTCTCCTCTAGGTACTCCAATCTAGCTAGATCCTCTAGCTTCATCGTTTTCAAAACCATTGCATAGTTGTTCCTACTTTTGATTTTTGCAGTCTCCACTGTGAAAAATTCCTACTAGTATTTCAAATCAATTGAGTTATTTCCTCTTTCTTCTTGCACATTAGGTTTTCTATTTTCATTAGTTTAATTACTTATCTCATTTTCATACCATCTTAGTGCATTTATATGTCCTCCTATATTATATTAACTATCCCTTACTACATCTAGTTAGTTAATTTTAGTTAATAATTTTGGTGAACCCGAACGTTTCAACACTTTCTTTTGACCATGTCATCACCTATCAAGTTATGGATAAATCTTCTTATCCTACCTTTACACTAACAAAGGTCTCTGAAATTGTTACTATTGCTGCTGATTTCGTTCATGTGTGTACCCAACATCCATGTTGCTTTGTCACACCTAAGGCTAAATCATCTATTAATGTAATTACTACTCGTCGTAATCGTCCTGATCTACCTACTGCTCCACCCGCATCTATTCCTCCACCTATTACTCCAAACCTGCCCCTAACTTCTAAGGGCTATGATATTATTGAACAACATAAAAAAATGCTTGCTAAGATCTATCTTTAAAATTTACTCCGTAATGCACTAGATTTTTCGTAACACACTAGAAGTTTCCCTTCATGCCATTCACATTAAAAGTGATAATTTTGCATAGGTATTTTCACATCTTATACAGTCTCTTTGTAACTTACCCCATGCTATATCTTTCACCGATGATGATATGTCACCCTTTTCTAAAAGCAATCTGTGTTCTCCTTTACATATTATTGTCATTATTAACACCACTTGTATTAAAAGAGACCTCATTGATAATGGATCAATCATGAATTTACGTTCTCATTTCCTTTTAAAAAAATTGAGTATTAACGATGATCTAATCTTTAATAATTCAACCCTCATCCATGGTTATGACTATACCACCCACTCATGCATAGGTACTATTTCGTTACATATTCGTGTTGGCCTTAAGAATGTTCTCATTAAATTCTATGTTATTGATGGTTCCTTTCAATTTAACCTCTTATTAGGAAGACCTTGGATTCACATAATGCACATTTTTCCATATACTTTTAACTAATGTGTTAAGTTCTTACATGAAGGTTATGAGCATACCATCACCACTAATCCTGAACCATTCAAAATTTTCACATGGATCCCATTACCTCTATTCCCATACCACCTTCGCAGCACATTCCATATATCAGCCTTGACACATATGACATTGGTCAATCTAGCACTCCACAATCTCCTCCTACCACTTATAGTGCTATAACTATATCCACTTACACAACCACTATTATTTCACCTATAGTATCAGTCCCTTCTAGTGTTCCTTCTCAACTGGTTATAACACATTTTACCACTCAACCTACGATGCCACCTACCAACATCTTGGATAATGCTATACCATATGATGATGTCCACACCGATGATTTTGAATATTCCAATGATGAAGTTGACACTATTGAACTTATAGATGAAACATTAACACAACTTGACTTTACCCCTCAGGGTGTAGACAATTCTTATTTTGAAGAAACCTTCATGGTTGATAGCCCAGGTGAATATAGGTTTAAGAACCCTCCATATACTAATGATATGGTATTGTATCAAGGATCTGTCCATAGTTTTGACACTATTTCATCATCTCCTCCATAGGTTTCCATTCCATGGCATCCTTTTACATGCACATTATTCATCAATAGGACCTTTTAGGCACATATTCCTGTCAATTCTACTTGCTTGAAAAGTATTTGTGCAAGCGATAGTTTGGTTAGGTTTGGCATAATAATCAATGAGATTTTACCACCTCTTTACTCACCACATATTTATCATGGTTATTTTCACACAATGACATATTATGGATTGCATATTTTTCATCTAACGGTCTTTATTACACGTACCCCTCATGACTCTTCATGCATACTTGGACACTCCTAGCTTGATTATCTTGGTGGTAAAATAAATGCTCATAACTCTTTACTCACATTTCCTATGTCTTTCGGTAACATTTATATCTATAATAATTCTCATCACACCTACACCCCAATAATCTCTCGTTGACATGCTCACGGTTTTCCACCCATTGCCTTTACTGATGAAGAATATGCAATGAATTTCTATACACTCTGCTGCAATGGGTCCCTCTATGACCCTCCCCATTTTATAGCTTATCAGGTTTCCAATGCTGCCCCAACAGGTTTTGACCATGAAAATGATTATCTCCTTGACAGTGGCACATAGTCCTCTTATATATAATACACTTGGGGGACATGGTACTCCACCTTCCCCCCACCTCATCTTAGCATAGTTATCATCATCATATTTTACATTCTTAAACATTCATATCCTCACATTAGACATATGCATCATACATTCTAATGTCATTACCAAATGACACACTCTTGTGATTTGATTCACATTTGAGTGTTGAGGGATTACTACACATGAACCCCATACACTGCAGTATAAGAATTACACATTTCACGGTATACACAATTCATTCTACATTTAGTCTACAAAATTTTGAATTTTGCACATTTACACATTATATATCATGCTAGTATTCATTAAATATGCATCTAACATTACATCATCCTACCTATTACATTAATAAACTATCTACATACATTATACTATACACATTAAACTTTTACACGTTCTACATATGTTGCATTACACTACTTTCCCTATACACTACGTTATTCTCTTATATAAATATCATACATATTCTACATACTATACTAGTCTTCTTCACATATGAGTCTAGCATTACATCATTCGACATACTACATTACTAGTCTATTTGTATTACACTTTACACATTTTACACATATTAAATTGTATTCTACACAGTGTATTTACACATTTTACTCATGACATGATAATCACTTATACTATATTGCCTTTTACACATTGCATTCACCAACCCGATGATGTAATTTAGTTCCTCAGTCCATACTCGACTGCCAAGGGTTTACAAATCAAATGGGCCTTACACTCACCACATGTTACAATTCAACCTATCCTCAAATGATTGTCACCTATTGTATAATTTTATAGTGGTATACACCTTCGGTTACATCACCACTCCCTTATTACTCATCTCATTGTGACATACACTTTAGGATAAATCGTAACCCCTTATATAATTTTATAGTGGTCTACACCTTAGGTTACATCATCACACCCTCCTTACATTTTGTAGTGATATATGCTTAGTGCTAAATCATCAGTCATCCATTCATCTTATAGTGATATATGTTTAGGATAAATCATCACTTATACATTCATTTTTTTTTTGTGATATACGCTTTGGATATAGGTTTCACGTAAACACACTATTACTAGGTCACATATCATCAACCTACACATACGAATTCATTCACAGTGTGTTAGATACAACGCACTATACTAGATCATTTCCTGATGATACACTCTCCTTTATGGTTCATTCTTGACTGTTGAGGGGAAAAAACGAACCTCATTGTATACACTTCCATGAACTCGGGGGTCATGTGGCTCCTATCTCTCCATCTTGCATTCCATTCCATCCATCCACAACATGCTACATATTATTGTTGCTTATACTCTTGTTTACTTTTTTTGTTCATGATCACTTTATTACACATGCTAGTTTGATTAATTGTATGTCATTTATTTATATCATCCACACATGTGCCTTCACACCTTCTTCTAGTTTTGATCGTAGATACATGTCTCTTACACGCAATATGGATGCTTGCCTTCTACCATTCCTACACTGGTCACTTAGGGAATACACACATTTCCCTCTTGCATGTGCTATTCTTTCATTTTCTACTTAGCACTTTACATTAATTTATTATACATGCTTTTGACATACTAGTTACCTATCTAACATGCTAATGGGTGCTTCATGTGTAACATTTTTTATGCAGGGATATTTATTTCCATACATGTTTGTTATATTATCTGCTATTGTCTGCCACTGTTTTCTTTTTTTTGCAAGCATTACCCTATGTTTGGTGTGCACACTTGTTTGTTTTTTTTATTGTTGATAGCCTTGCATGTCTTGCAACATCATGAGTGATGTCCCATGTTTGTAGCCTACTTTGTATGACTTACTTGTCTTCTTGCGTGTTTATATTATTTTTCTTGGTAGCTTACACAGTATTTGTGTAGCTTATACAATGTTTTCTACATGTATGCATGTTCACACTTGTCTTTAACTAGCCTTCTTATTCATGCATGCCTTGGTTTATACCAAGAACGTTTTAGGGTTACAACGTACATGTTGTTGGTCCTCTTTTGGGGCCGTATTCTCCTATTAGAAACGTTTTGGTGAGAAAATTTGTCTTATGGACAAATTTGTGGATTTCAAGCCAACGCTATGGGAATCTAAGTCCCTCTACATTTGAATGGTGCAGCTCCCATATTATGCATGAAAAACAAGTTAATTCAAATGTATTTTTTCAACTAGAGATCCACAAGAACACTCCACTATCCCTATGGTAATAATAACAACTCCTTGCCATAGCAAAAATTGATCTAAGAAATGGAAGAGAGTTAGAATGAAGGAGGGGGAAATCAATGTTGTGGGTAGAGTGTCAAATGCCCACACACACCAGCTGGAAGTTTCGTTACATGCACTAATTAATAGAAGAATTTTTTTTTTACAATTTCTGAGCACAAGACATAATAAATTACGCTGGTCAGAAAGCATCAATCGATTTTTCCATCTAGGGGACATAAAATTCCTTCCTTTTTTATTGATCTCAGAGTTGAAACTTGTACAACGAGTGGGAATAGAATAAAAATGCAAAGGAGAAGAATAAAAGAAGATGTTTCACTCGGAATGTTTCGGCTTCTGGGAATAGAGTTGCTTCTATCCTTTCATTCCTTTTAGAAACAGATGAGGTTAGGGTTAGGAGGAATACCTGTTGAATGTCGAGATGGTGTGTGCGTACCGTAGAGAAAGATCAGGCTGACTGCGGAGAACTCCTTTTTGTCTTGGAAGGACTACCTACAAATAAGAACACAAGACCACAAGATTTTGATTAAACAATAAATGAGGAAACTACCTTGGGCCCAGGAAATATAAAACTTCCTTTCGAAGGTGGTTAGTTCCCCTGCTAATATGAATTAACACAAAAGACTGCAAAATATCAACTAAATTGTTTCGTTAAACTGGGCAGGGGAAAGGCTGGTTTTCTGGTTTTGATGATAGGAACCGATGCCGGTTACTGATAACCGATGCCGGTTACTAATAACCGATACCGGTAGGTTCTGGGATCTTCTTGGTAGCTATGGTGTTTTGTAAGGCTGGTTTATGGATGATATTAGGAAATGGGATGATTAGAAGCAAAAGAATGACAGTTAGATGCAATGGCACGTTGGGTAGTGGATTCAGAAACGGATTTAGGAGGACTAAGATTCAAGAAGCATAAGAAATGTTATAACAAAGGACATGCAAGATGTGACTTACTGGTTTTGACCAAGATGCAAGTTGATCTCCTTGGTTGTAAACACTTCTGGTTTCTTTACTCGTCTCTGCTCTGTCAAGTGAAGATCTGGACTCTGTTCCTCGCTCGCAATGCTCTCTGTTGATCCAGAAATCCTTTGACTGATCTCCAAAATGAAATTCCGATCCGTTGTTTTGGTTTGGGGAGCCCATTTACAGGGAACCGATGGCGGTTACGTAACCGATGGCGGTCGAGTAGGAACCGGCATCGGTAAGGAAAAAGTAGGCTATTTTTAGTAAAATATCCCACCTTCCCTGCTTTTCTCCCGAGAGATCAGTTGCGGGCTTGGTCAAGTGGCTAGAAGGTCGGCTTTGGGTGCGAGTAAGGAGGCATTAGTTATGGATGTGAGTCTAGACCAAGTCATGGGTCTTAATTAGGTTAGTTTAGGGTTAGGGCTAGGTCATGATGAGGTGGCAAAGTGAGGTGGCGGGTAAGGTGATGTGGATTTATCAATTATAAGGTAATTAATAAATAATTGTGTAAGGTTTAGGTGATAAGGTCAGATTGCGAGATGAGATGCGGGTCACAAGGGGTCATAAGACACAAATTTGGTGTCTACATTAGCCCCTTATTGTCGTGTAGCTTGTTTTGTAAAGCTGCACGGATAATAATATGAAGTGGTTACTCCTGTTAAGGGTATAGGTAATCCCCCTCAAATCTATCACAGATTGAGTGAACGAGAAATCAGGGATAGGGTTGATAACGGGTAAATGGGGTAGAGGGGATGGTAAGATGGTGGGGTAGGTTCAAGGAAGCAGACGCATATTGAAATGCCATAGTACGACTAGGGTACATGATTTGATGAGCAAACCAGCAGTGCAGAGGCAAAGGTCGATAGTTTATCCAAACAAGGGTGATATAATCCTGGTATCCAAGGCATAGGAAGTAGCCCCAGGGTATATAACAGGTAAGGTACAGGAACGTTTAGGCATGTTCGGCTAGTACCAAAAGGTTGGTTTGGTTGAGATAAACGTCACGGTCTAGGTCTGGGCAAATTTGGTCGACAGATCAAGTCAAGGACCCTAATCATGCTAAAACACGAACATGTGAGCTCGATTGAACAAAAAACTACCAGATGGGTGGATAAAAGTGTATGGTGTTGATTTTGGGTAAGGGATGGAAGTGGTGCGGCCGTGGGTTGGGCCAAGTTGTTAGGTTGCGGCCTTGGGTCGGGCCAGAAGGGTAAAGGGAGGCCTTGTGTCGGGCCAAATAGTGAGGGCGAGGCCTTGGGTCGGGCCAATTGGTAGGTTGAGGCCTTGGGTCGGGCCAAATTGGTAGGGCGAGGCCTTGGGTCGGGCCAAATGGGTAGGGCGAGGCCTTGGGTCGGGCCGAATAGGTAGGTTAAGGCCTTAGGTCGGGCCGAATAGGTAGGTTGAGGCCTTAGGTCGGGCCAAATGGGTAGGTGGAGGCCTTGGGTTGGGCCAAATGGTTAGGGCAAGGCCTTGGGTCGGGCCAAATGGTTAGGGCGAGGCCTTGGGTCGGGCCAAATTGGTAGGGCGAGGCCTTGGGTTGGGCCAAATGGGTAGGACGAGGCCTTGGGTCGGGCCGAATAGGTAGGTTGAGGCCTTAGGTCGGGCCGAATAGGTAGGTTGAGGCCTTAGGTCGGCCGAAAAAGGTAGGGTTGAGGCCTTAGGTCGGGCCGAATAGGTAGGTTGAGGCCTTAGGTCGGGCTGATTGGTAGGTTGAGGCCTTGGGTCAGGCCAAATTGGTAAGGTGAGGCCTTGGGTCGGGCCAAATAGGTAGGTTGAGGCCTTAGGTCAGGCCGAATAGGTAGGTTGAGGCCTTAGGTAGGGCCGAAAAGGTAGGCTGAGGCCTTAGGTCGGGCCGAATAGGTAGGTTGAGGCCTTAGGTCGGGCCGATTGGTAGGTTGAGGCCTTGGGTCAGGCCAAATTGGTAGGGCGAGGCCTTGGGTCGGGCCAAATGGGTAGGGCGAGGCCTTGGGTCAGGCTGAAGAATTTGATAGAATAGGTAGGTTTGAGGCATTTTAGGTCAGGGCCAAATAGGAAGTTGAGGCCGTAGACAGGCCAATAGGTAAGTGAGGCCGTAGTCAGGACGGACAAGTGAACAAAATGGTCACCTATTGTAATAATTTTATAGTGGTATACACGCTTCGTTTACATCACCACTCCCTTATTACTCTCTCATTGTGACATACACTTTGGATATCGTAACCCCTATTATTTTATAGTGTCTACACCTTAGGTTTCATGCAATCACACCCTCCTTACTTTGTAGTGAATATGCTGATCTAATCATCAGTCAACCACTTCACTTATGTGATATATGTTTAGATAATCAGCACTTATACATTCATGTTTTTGTGAATTACTCTTTGGTTGGTTTCACGTAAACACACTATTAACTAGGTCACATATCATCAACCTACACATACGAATTCATTCACAGTGTGTTAGATACAACGCACTATACTAGATCATTTCCTGATGATACACTCTCCTTTATGGTTCATTCTTGACTGTTGAGGGGAAAAAACGAACCTCATTGTATACACTTCCATGAACTCGGGGGTCATGTGGCTCCTATCTCTCCATCCTTGCATTCCATTCCATCCATCCACAACATGCTACATATTATTGTTGCTTATACTCTTGTTACCTTTTTTTGTTCATGATCACTTTATTACACATGCTAGTTTGATTAATTGTATGTCATTTATTTATATCATCCACACATGTGCCTTCACACCTTCTTCTAGTTTGATCGTAGATACATGTCTCTTACACGCAATATGGATTGCTTGCCTTCTACCATTCCTACACTGGTCACTTAGGGAATACACACATTTCCCTCTTGCATGTGCTATTCTTTCATTTTCTACTTAGCACTTTACATTAATTATTATACATGCTTTTGACATACTAGTTACCTATCTAACATGCTAATGGGTGCTTCATGTGTAACATTTTTTATGCAGGGATATTTATTTCCATACATGTTTGTTATATTATCTGCTATTGTCTGCCACTGTTTTCTTTTTTTTGCAAGCATTACCCTATGTTTGGTGTGCACACTTGTTTGTTTTTTTTTATTGTTGATAGCCTTGCATGTCTTGCAACATCATGAGTGATGTCCCATGTTGTAGCCTACTTTGTATGACTTACTTGTCTTCTTGCGTGTTTATATTATTTTTCTTGGTAGCTTACACAGTATTTGTGTAGCTTATACATGTTTTCTACATGTATGCATGTTCACACTTGTCTTTAACTAGCCTTCTTATTTCATGCATGCCTTGGTTTATACCAAGAACGTTTTAGGGTTACAACGTACATGTTGTTGGTCCTCTTTTGGGGCCGTATTCTCCTATTAGAAACGTTTTGGTGAGAAAATTTGTCTTATGGACAAATTTGTGGATTTCAAGCCAACGCTATGGGAATCTAAGTCCCTCTACATTTGAATGGTGCAGCTCCCATATTATGCATGAAAAACAAGTTAATTCAAATGTAGTTTTTCAACTAGAGATCCACAAGAACACTCCACTATCCCTATGGTAATAATAACAACTCCTTGCCATAGCAAAAATTGATCTAAGAAATGGAAGAGAGTTAGAATGAAGGAGGGGGAAATCAATGTTGTGGGTAGAGTGTCAAATGCCCACACACACCAGCTGGAAGTTTCGTTACATGCACTAATTAATAGAAGAATTTTTTTTTTTACAATTTCTGAGCACAAGACATAATAAATTACGCTGGTCAGAACAGCATCAATCGATTTTTCCATCTAGGGGACATAAAATTCCTTCCTTTTTTATTGATCTCAGAGTTGAAACTTGTACAACGAGTGGGAATAGAATAAAAATGCAAAGGAGAAGAATAAAAGAAGATGTTTCACTCGGAATGTTTCGGCTTCTGGGAATAGAGTTGCTTCTATCCTTTCATTCCTTTTAGAAACAGATGAGGTTAGGGTTAGGAGGAATACCTGTTGAATGTCGAGATGGTGTGCGCGTACCGTAGAGAAAGATCAGGCTGACTGCGGAGAACTCCTTTTTGTCTTGGAAGGACTACCTGCAAATAAGAACACAAGACCACAAGATTTTGATTAAACAATAAATGAGGAAACTGCCTTGGGCCCAGGAAATATAAAACTTCCTTTCGAAGGTGGTCAGTTCCCCTGCTAATATGAATTAACACAAAAGACTTGCAAAATATCAATTAAATTGTTTCGTTAAACTGGGTAGGGGGAAAGGCTGGTTTTCTGGTTTTGATCAGAGGAACCGATGCCGGTTACTGATAACCGATGCCGGTTACTGGCGGTTACTGATAACCGATACCGGTGGGTTCTACGGATCTTCTTGGTAGCTATGGTGTTTTGTAATGGCTGGTTTTTGGATGGTATTAGGAAATGGGATGATTAGAAGTAAAAGAATGACAGTTAGATGCAATGGCACGTTGGGTAGTGGATTCAGAAACGGATTTAGGAGGACTGAGATTCAAGAAGCATAAGAAATGTTATAACAAAGGACATGCAAGATGTGACTTACTGGTTTTGACCAAGATGCAAGTTGATCTCCTTGGTTGTAAACACTTCTGGTTTCTTTACTCGTCTCTGCTCTGTCAAGTGAAGATCTGGACTTTGTTCCTCGCTCGCAATGCTCTCTGTTGATCCAGAAATCCTTTGACTGATCTCCAAAATGAAATTCCGATCCGTTGTTTTGGTTTGGGGAGCCCATTTACAGGGAACCGATGGCGGTTGCGTAACCGACGGCGGTCGAGTAGGAACCGGCATCGGTAAGGAAAAAGTAGGCTATTTTTAGTAAAATAGCCCACCTTCCCTGCTTTTCTCCCGAGAGATCAGTTGCGGGCTTGGTCAAGTGGCTAGAAGGTCGGCTTTGGGTGCGAGTAAGGAGGCATTAGTTATGGATGTGAGTCTAGACCAAGTCATGGGTCTTAATTAGGTTAGTTTAGGGTTAGGGCTAGGTCATGATGAGGTGGCAAAGTGAGGTGGCGGGTAAGGTGATGTGGATTTATCAATTACAAGGTAATTAATAAATAATTGTGTAAAGTTTAGGTAATGAGGTTAGGTTGCGAAATGGGATGCGGGTCACAAGGGGTCGTAAGACACGAATTTGGTGTCTACATTAGCCCCTTATTGTCGTGTAGCTTGTTCTGTAAAGCTGCGCGGACAATAATATGAAGTGGTTTCTCATGTTAAGGATATAGGTAATCCCCCTCAAATCTATCACAGATTGAGTGAACGGGAAATCAGGGATAGGGTTGATAAAGGGTATATGTTGTAGAGAGGATGGTAAGGTGGTGGGGTAGGTCCAAGGAAGCAGACGCATGTTGAAATGCAATAGTACGACGAGGGTACATGATTTGACAAGCAAACCAGCAATGTGTAGGCAAAGGTCGATAGTTTATCCAAACAAGGGTGATATAATCCTGGTATCCAAGGCATAGGAAGTAGCTCCAGGGTATATAACAGGTGAGGTACAGGAACGTTTAGGCATGTTCGGCAGTACCAAATGGTTGGTTTGGTTGAGATAAACGTCACGGTCTAGGTCTGGGCAAAGTTGGTCGACAGATCAAGTCAAGGACCCTAATCATGCTAAAACACGAACAGGTGAGCTCGATTGAACAAAAAACTACCGGATGGGTGGATAAAATAAAACGTTGATTGTGGGTATGGTATTGAAGTGATACAGCCTTGGGTCGGGCCAAGTGGTTGGGTTGCGGCCTTGGGTCGGGCCAGAAGGGTAAAGGGAGGCCTTGGGTCGGGCCAAATAGTGAGGGCAGGCCTTGGGTCGGGCCAAATGGGTAGGTTGAGGCCTTGGGTCGGGCGAAATTGGTAGGGTGAGGCCTTGGGTCGGGCCGAATAGGTAGGTTGAGGCCTTGGGTCGGGCCGAATAGGTAGGTTGAGGCCTTGGGTCGGGCCGAATAGGTAGGTTGAGGCCTTAGGTCAGGCCGAAAAGGTTAGGGTTGTGGCCGTTGGGTCGGGCCGAATAGGTTAGGGTTGAGGCCTTGGGTTGGGCCGAATAGGTAGGGTTGAGGCCTTGGGTCGGGCCAAATGGTTAGGGGTTGAGGCCTTGGGTCGGGCCAAATAGGTTGAGGGTCAGGCCAAATAGGCCTTGAGGTTAGGGCCAAATAGGTTAGGGTTGAGGCCTTGGGTCGGGCCAATAGGTAGGTTGAGGCCTTAGGTCGGGCCGGATTGGTAGGTTTGAGGCCTTGGGTCGGGCCAAATGGGTAGGGCGAGGCCTTGGGTCGGGCCAAATAGGTAAATGGGTAGGTTGAGGCCTTAGGTTGGGGCCGAATAGGTAGGTTGAGGCCTTAGGTCGGGCGAAATAGGTAGGTTGAGGCCTTAGGTCAGGCTGGACAAGTGAACAAATGGTGTGCAGCAAAGGTGGATAGAGGCGATATTGGTGAAAAAGAGGCAAGGAGTAAATAAGGGCAAAGAATGGGGTGAAAGTTGGGTAGAGAACCGATGTCGATTCTGCATGACTGATATCGGTTAAGGGACCGATACCGGTTCCTTAGGGCAAAATGAAACCGATATCGGTGAAAGGCGAAAAACCTATAAAAAGAAAAATACGGCTTGTCATTGTCACTTTTGTTATTTGCAAACCAAATCGACTTGTCTGACGTGGAGAGTTGGGATTAGAGGCTTGATTGAGTGAGGTGGAGCTATTGTATTGGTGGAGAGAGTTGATAGTGGGCCTGATTAAGGAGGAGGCAGCAGTTGATTGGCCGGGGACCCAGTAGATCAGGATTGGAGCCATGGCACAGGCAGGAGGAGTTGGAGGGGCGTAGAGCGAATGAGGTGGATCACGGGGCACAGGCCAGGTGAATATGAGAGGATTCCTATAGATCGCGTGTGGCGACAATTTGGATTTGTGCAGGATATACCCCTGGCTTATAGACCATTATGGGATCGGGTAGGCAGTACTCTCACCTCCCCAGCCAACACCTCCAGAGGTCCTGAAGAGGTAGCAGCCAATCGAGGGTAATGGACGCCGGAACGACAAAGGCCTATAGATTATGGTGGGCAGCAAGCTACGAGGTATATTGACATAGATGTGATTACAACAGAGAGGGATCGTCTGCAGCGTTTGGTTCAACAGCTCCAAACGCAGGTGAATGAGACAAGAGGATTGTTAGTGGTTGCGGAGTCACGAGCTGGAGAGACTAGAGGTTGGAGTCCTCCATGCGAGAGGGCGTATTCATATGTTACAGGAGAGATTGGCAGATCAGTGGGGGCGGTACCAATAGCTGTGGTACCTTTGAGGATAGTAGAGGCCCGGCGAGAGGGGTCGACGATCACGATCATCACCTAGTTCGGGATGAGGCGTGAGGGTCTGAGTAAATGTTAGCAAGGTATAAGAATAAATAAGGATGCCGACCTGCGTGTCGATGATAGAGAAGATGTATTTGTTTAACATCTAAATAAAATTGAATATGTATGTTGATTTGAGTTATGATAATAATAAGAATGTTTGCGTTTTGACTTTTCGGTGTTTTGAAAAAGGATAAAGAGGAATGTGATTAAATAGAAATACACAGAAATATTTATTATACCACACATGATAGATTATGGTAGGGGATGGTCGAGCTAGCCTTGGGAGACCCCATGTCTCCGAAGTGCTGCCTACATAGCCCATTGCACAAAGCAAGGAGGGGCCTCAGACCGATGTAGTTCTCCCTTAGGATCAGGGAGAGGCGAATTCAGGCAATTTGGGTACGGTTTAGGCAATTGGTTGGTTGGTAAAAATATTAAGATTAGTAAAGGTAAGGTTGATGGTGTTGGTAATGAATTGGTGATGTTGTAAAAGGTATAAGGGAAGCGAAAGTTAGCCTACCCAAGTAGAAGGGAATCATGTCCTGATTAAGATCAACACACAATCCTAGATGCGAGGCAAAGCAGAAAGAGTGCTCCGTAGGTGAAAAGAGCTAAACAAACCACACAACGTAGAACGAGCTTGGAGCCCTAGGTACCGTGCATAGACGAGAAGTCAATAGGTGAAAAGAGTTGTATGATCACAATATATCAGCGTACATTACGTCCCTTGAGTTTTGAAACAAATGGTGAGGTGAGGTGGATGATATAGCTGAGGTACGGAGAACTTTATTACAAAGTGAGTGTTCTGACAAAAGAGAACCTACCCTAAATAGACAAGTCCATGACTCAAAAGTTCTTTTGAATGAGGCTTTTCTTTTATTGAATGTAGACTGATCGATGCGGGAAGTCTACAAGGGATATTGATTGTATTATTCTTGAGGTCTTCACGAAGCTGATCAATGCGAGAAGCTTCTGATAAAGGCTGACTGTGTATAGCTGTCCTTCGAGGGAGCAGTCTATTTATAGTAGCAGATATGATTGTAATGCATAGCTGTCCTTCGGGGGAGCAGTCTATATATAATAGCAGCAATAGTTCGGCATATAGCTGTCCTTCGAGGGAGCAGTCTATATTTAATTTAGATGACTAGATGTTCATTTGGCGTGAAGCATCTAGTTTAGTAGGAAGTTTGACTCAAGAAAATCCCATAAGAATACGGCTTATTTTAATACTTTGAAGTCATGGACTAGACTAAAAAGGGGAAGGCATCATCAAGGGGAGGTGAGGATCAAACTATGTGAGCTTGATTGTTATTATGAAGTGTAGGAAACAGAGTGTATGTAGTGGTAAGTGAGCTCAAGGGACGAGCGACAGGTAGATAAGAAGTGATATAACACTAATTTCAACAGTAGAATGGTCGAAGATGCAAGGCATTAAGGGGTTCAGGCTCAGGTTTACCATTAAGCGAAGCTAAACGATAAGTACCAGATCCATAGGTATGAGTGATTATATAAGGCCCAATCCAATTGGGAGCAAATTTTCCACGTTTGCTCTTTTCTAGTTTGGTTACATGTTGATTCTCTTTGAGAACAAGATCACCAACCTTAAAGGTACGCTCATGAAGTCGCTTATCATAAGCACGTTTAATGCGTTTTTGATAGATTTGAAGGTGATCAAGAGCTGTAAGACGGCGTTCGTCAAGAAGCTCCAATTGGGCTAACCGCTCTTGGCGGAAATCATCGTTGGTGAGAATATCCTGAAGAGATATTCTAAGGGAGGGTATTTGTATTTCGAGAGGCAAAACAGCCTCGGTACCATATACCAAAGAAAAAGGTGTGGCATTAGTAGAGGTACGAATGCTAGTACGATAAGCCCAAAGGGCAAAGGGAATGTGATCGTGCCAATTTCTTCCGGATTCATTGACAACTTTCATGAGGATTTTGGTTAGTGTTTTATTAGAGGACTCGGCTTGCCCATTGGCTTGTGGATAGTAAGGTGATGAGAAACTAAGTTTGATACCAAAGTTGTCACAAAGGTCTTGCAACAACTTGTTTTTGAAAGATTTTCCATTATCTGTTATTAGGCGATGAGGAACACCAAAACGACAGATAATGTGGTGGTTAATGAACTCGACAATTTTTTCTTTTTTGATTGAAATGAGTGGAATAGCCTCCACCCATTTTGTGTAATATTCGGTCGCTGTGATTATCCAACGGTGACGTTGTGAAGAGGTTGGGTGAATCTCACCAATAAGGTCTAAACCCCATTGTGAGAAGGGCCAAAGATCTCGAGCGATCTGGAGCGGGTGGCTAGGAGTATGTTGAAGGTTGGCATGTTGCTGACACATAACACAACGCTTAACATATTCGTAGCAGTCGTTATTGAGAGTAGGCCAATAATAACCAAGGCGAAGGATTCGTTTGGCCACGGCAAGGCCGCTAAAATGTCCACCACAAATACCGTCATGGACCTGTTGGATGGTATGAGTGGCCTCCGCGCCAGTTAGACAGCGAAGGAGGATGCCATCAAAGCCACGTTTATAGAGGAGTCCCCCCATGACAACATAACGCGAAACACTTTTAAGAAAAGCACGTTTGCCGTTACTAGTAAGGTCAGGTGGGAGGACAGAGATTGTAAGGTAGTCGTGAAATTGGTGGTACCAGGTATCCTGTGAATTAGTAGACACAGTATTTATCATACAAACTACCGGGGTTGAATAGGATGGGGCAAAAAGTTGTTGGACCACGACGAATAATTCAGAGTCAGTTGGCGCGGCGGGAATTTGCGAGGCTAAGCAAGCCATAGTATCCGCAAATTTGTTAGTGGAGCGGGGAATGGTTTGTATAGAATAGTGGGTAAATAAGGCTAGAAGTGAATCCACGTAGTGTTTGTATTTTTGAAGTTCCTCGTTTTTGCATTGGTAGATGCCCATAACTTGATTGACTACCAATTGAGAGTCGCCAAAAATGTTGATAGATTTGATACCTAAGTGTAACGCAACTTGGAGACCCAGAACAAGGGCCTCGTATTCCGCTGTATTATTAGTGCAAGGGAAATCAAGTCGGAATGAAAGAGGCATAGGTTCAGCGTTGAGAGGAATGAGAACAACGCCGGCTCCTCCGCCGCGCTGGCATTTAGATCCATCGAAGAAGAGGGTCATTGGGTACGACTCCTCTGTGAGGGAAAGAGTAGCGATGAGTTCGTCGGGAAATGTGAAATTGGTAAATTGTTCCCCAGGTAAAGGAGCTTCCGCAAGTTGGTCTGCGATGGTTTGTCCTTTGATTGATTTCTGGTGGACAAACTCAAGGTCGAGGTCGGCGAGAAGCATGAGCCATCTAGCAATGCGTTGGTTCAGATGAGGTTTGGCATACATGTAATGGATGGGGTCTGTATTGGTGATGACGAAAGTCTTGTGATTTAGAAGGTAGTGTCAGAGTTTGGTGGCCACGAATGATAGGGCAAGGCACAATTTTTCTACATGTGTGTACCTAGTCTCATAGTCCACCAAAGTACGACTTATATAATAAACGGCTTGTTCGTGATTCTCAGAGTCACGATGTGCAAGCATGGCTCCTACAGCGTGGTCGGTGGCGGAAAGGTAAAGGTAGAAAGGGCGGTCATCTTGGGGTGGGATAAGCACGGGTGGCTGCAAGAGATAGGATTTGAGAGCTTCGAAGGCTTGGTGACATTCTTCGCTCCATTGGAATGCAATATCCTTTTTAAGGAGGTGATGGAAAGGTTGACACCGATCCGAGAGTTGGGAGATGAAACGTCGGATAGATTGGAGCTTACCTTGTAAACTACGCAATTGTTTGAGATTTTTGGGTGGGGGCATTTCTAGGATAGCTTTGACTTTAGATGGATCGACCTCAATGCCACGCAAAGAGACGATAAAGCCAAGAAGTTTTCCCGAAAGAACACCAAAGACACATTTCTTCGGTTGAAGGCGGACAGAATATTGTAACAGGCGATCAAAAATAATGGTTAAAACATCGAGATGTTCACTACGATGTTTAGACTTGCCGAGAAGATCGTCGACATAGTCTTCAAGGATAGTGTGCATAATGTCATGAAAAATGTAGGTCATAGCCCGCTGATAGGTAGCACCAGCATTCTTAAGGCCAAATGGCATGACACGATAACAGAAGGTTCCCCAAGGAGTTATGAAGGCAGTTTTGTGTTGATCGGCAGGGGCAACCAAAATTTGGTTGTATCCTGAAAAGCCATCCATGAGAGAGAGCATCTCATGACCTGCAGTTAGATCAACAAGTTGGTCAATGCTAGGTAAGGGGAAGTCATCCTTAGGGCAAGCGAGGTTAAGATCCCAGAAATCTGTGCATATCCGAAGTCCCCCTGTCGCTTTAGTGACAGGTACGATGTTAGAAATCCATTGAGGATAGTCAATAGGCAAGATGAAGGAAACAGAAAGGAGTCGTTGGAGCTCCTCTTTGACCAAGAGAGCAATGCGTGGATGCATTTTTCTCAATTTCTGTTTGACTGGTTTGGAATCGGGGTTTAGGGTGATGTTATGGATGGCGATGGTAGGATCAATTCCTGGCATGTCAGCGTAAGACCATGCGAAAGCTTGGTTGCGAGCACGGAGAAAGGTAGTAAAGGCGGCTTGTTCTGATGTGTTAAGGGATTGTCCAATCTTCACAATGTGAGGATCCTCCTCCGTGTGGATATTGATTTCTATGGTAGATTCGTTTAGCATAGTTTGGGTTTCAGATGGTAAGGCTCGTTGAATATAAGAATCATCCGCGCCAAGGTAAGTGAGGATGGAGTCGTCATCCTGGCATTCAACAACATTAATCAAAGGCGAATCCTCTTCGATCATGTCTGGATAAAGAAGGGGCAAAGAAGATGGGTCGTCATTATCGCGTTGATAAGTGAGAGGACCTATGAAGATAGCATTTATGAAAAAAAAAAAGTTAGGAGGGATGGATTCAGGGTCTATAGATTCTGCGGGTGATGATGGCAAAGTGGGTGATGATGGTTTGGTAGGGGCGACGTCTTCTTCTTCCAGGATACAGCTGACAGGAGGTGTCTCCTGTGTAGGTGTTTCGGGGAAAACCTGAGACCACTGCGATCATTGTGTTTATGGGTAGTCACGGGAATGAGTGTATGTCGGCCTTGTTCGTAAAGACCAAAACCAAAGCCTTTCCAAGCACAACGAGTCAAGAAGGTGAGGGCGAAACGACGATTTGTCAAGTATTGAAAATCGGATTGGAAAGGAACCACACCAAGAGGAGGTTCAGGGGTAATGGAGGATGCGTCAACACCCCCATACGTTAGGTTAGTGCGGCAATGGGGTGGTCCGTAAGAGATTATCTCCCCCACGCGACGGTCGTAGGTGGGATGTGCATGTAATTGTCCGTACTCCTGCGGGGTAGGGAAAGAACTAACGTTATATAGGCGGTACTCCCCCAGCGTAAGGCGCTGAAAAACATCTACTAAGGGGTCGGAGGTTGGAATGTTAGCTGCGGGAAGGGAAGTGGTTTTTGCGATGGTGGTTTCATCAATTGAAGGCGTAGGCACGGTTGAGGTGGATGGTTGAGGTACATTTGAGGAGGATGGTTGGGTTGAATGTATGGGTGTCTTGATTGGTATAAGCACATCGTTAGGGGCGGTATAACATATTGCAGGTTTTAAAGGGGGGAGGGTCAGCTTTTACGGTGTAAGACTTCCCCTCGTACTCAAATTTTATGCATCTATGTAATGTTGAGGGAACGCATCCCATGGCTCGGATCCAAGGACGACCCAGCAATATATTATATTGGAACTCTCCCTCCAAGACATAGAAGAGTTCGGGTAAAGTACGTGGTCCTACGCGAATGTTGAGGATCACGGTGCCTAAGGTAGAAGTAATAGCGTCATTGAATGACCGCAACATGATGGGGTTGGCACACATGCAACTAGAAGGGATGTTCATCTGTTGGAAGGCTTTTGAAGAGATGATGTTTAGGCTAGCGCCCCCGTCAATCATAACCCGACGTACTCGAATATCCCGGACGTAAGCGGAGATGAAAAGGGCAGGGTCAGGGTCTTCTGTACCAAAGTCGACAATTTCATCTTCAGAGACACTGACTGCAGCAGCTTGTTGTACAGAGACAGAAGTGGTTGGGGCAGTGGGTTGTTTGGTGAGAGAAGCAACGTGATTGGGTGTTAGAATGGAGGTGACAGGCAGGGTTTCATTAGGTAAAACCTCTATCCCTTGAAGGATCTCAATGAGAGCTTGTCGATGAGATTCAGAAGTCTGAATGAGATCATACAGTGTCATTTTTACGGGCGATTGGTGAAGCTGTTTAATCATATTTCGGTGGGCAATGCCATTAGAGACGGGATAGGCAGGTCCGCGAATGACCACTTTAGGTGGTGGTGCAATCGGGATGTTTGACGGAGAAAGAGATGCCGCAGGTGTGTTTTCTTTTGCTTTCCCATTGTTTTTTCTGCCCTCGAGTAGCGACACTAATCATATTAATCTCGTAGACCTGAGATGAGGAAGATGGTTGGGATAACTCATGGTCTTCAAGAGGTGGGGTTGTAATAATGATAGATCTTGGTGAGGCGGGGACAGATGGTATAGGAGAGGGAATGGAAACTAAAGGTCTCTCCCTTCGTAAGTTGTCTTTCTTAATCTTTCTATCCGGGAGAGGTGACTGATGAAGGATGGTTTTTAGAGCTTTGCATCCCTCCACATCATGTCCTGGTGTGCGGTGATAAGCGCAGATTTTAGACTCATCGTAACCCATAGGTCGGGGTTTAGACGGGTCATAAGGTCTAAGTGGAGGTAGGGAAATGGTCGCATTCTCCACCAACATAGCAAGGATTTTGGCGTAAGATCCTTTGAGTGGGTCAAAATCGGAAGAGGATGAGGGTATTGGTTGTGCGGGTTTTGGTAATGTTTGGGCATGATTGGTTCGCACAGGGTGGTGGTTTAGCCGAGGGGTGTTGATACATGGTTTTTACTAAACGTGATTTCTTTGGCACAGAAGCTATGTGGGATGATGAGGCCGCAGATGATGGGGTATCAAAAAACAACCACGGGGAAATAGGAGTGACCGAAAACAAATCTTTTGATGATGGAATTTGTTTAGGGTTGATAGGTGGACAGGATACGCGGAGTGACGGTGTTGCTATACCCTGGAATTTCTATATAGGTGCGGAAGGCGTAGGTTGTTTTGAAGAAAACGCAGGAGGTATGATATATTGATGTAAGGTAGAGGGATGGGGTCCCAATATGGAAGGTAGGTATGACGATGATGGTTTTGATTGTGATAGGGGCACGGATTGAGTTTGTCTCCTAGGTGGCGGAGTGGATTTATTTTTGGATAGATCGAGTCGCTTAGGCGGGTGCGTTTAGACTGGGCATTGGTGAGGTCCCAAGCGTAGGGGAAGATCTGGTTAAGTTGATAGAAGTGGACGGGGCATTTGGTAGAGGTGAGGGGGGTGAAGGTGAGAACAGGGGCATTTTAAGCTTCTGTAAGCACTTCGGGTATATGGTGGAGACATCAGGATCAGTCATTTGCATTTGAGTAGAAAAAGGGGTACTCAAACGTTCCCATAGGGCCTGTCTATCTTCTGTGGAATGACAGTCTCCAGGTGTGATTTGTAATTTTTGTACGGAAGAAAAGGTGGGTTGTAATTCCAGTCCACTGCGGGTGTGACACAGGAGGTAGATGAGGCACTGTATCAATAGATGTTAAGAGGTCAACCGGTCGTTGAAAAGATTTAGGCGATGAGGGACTAATAGGTAGGAGGGCGTGTTCGAGGGGATCTGTCACGTTTAAAGAATGTGGTGATGTTAGTGTAAGAGATTTCTCGTCTAAGGATGTCAAAAGGAGTGGCGAGCCTTCCTCTTGTGTAGCAAGAGTGGTAGAAGGGGACGTTTGGGAAATAGATAAATTAGATAGCATCCGCTCACAGTCTTGTAGGGATGTGGTGTAAGAAGACTCGTCGATGAGAAGAGAAGTCCAGGCAGTTAACTCTTCTATGGGTAAAGGAATGATTTCACTTTGGCTTGATGGTGGTGAAGGAGGTTCAAACTCCTGTGTTGGTGGAGAGGCTTGATTTAAAATTTTTTCAATAGAGGCTTTTGGCTGAGAATCGAAGACTGCATGGATCTCATGAACACTCTCCTCGGCTAAGATATCTTGGTTCACGTTACTGTTGGACGAGTGATTCGGGAATGGCTTGTTGAAAATTTTTAGATTTCGGTTAGCAAGGGCGTTAGGATTATCGAGGGTTATATCCCCTGCGTCAACCATTTCCTGCACTATGTTTTTCAACATCTTGCAGTTTTCATGACTATGTCCTTTTACGCGGTGAAAGTTACAAAAGTCATTTTCTTTGTACCAGGAAGGTATTGCGCGGGTGGAGTCAAACCCAGAGTGAGGTTTAACAGGGGGCAAGGTGATAGCCCCAGCTTTGAGCAATTTCTCCAGGATGACGCCATAAGTTTCTCCCAAGGGAGTGTAATTGGTGGGCTCGGCTTTGTACTTATAAGTGGTTTTCGGCGGAGTATTGGACGGTGTTTGAGATTTGACCATTACCGCGTGGACAGCTCCTTTTGATTTAGAAGAAGTGGACGCGTGAGGAGTGGTGGTGTTTGGCTTGTTGGTAGAATCAGGAGTTCGGAAATTGGGGTTTTTGTTACGCAACCGCAATTTCTCTTCTTCTAAGGCTCGAATTTCAAGTTTCCGAGCCATGGTAAAGGCCTCGTCGAATGTGCGGAAAGTTTGAATTTGGAGGGTAGGGGAGATGTGCTTAGCGCAGGCCCGCGTAAATAGTTCGATGAGTTCGGTTTGAGGCAAGGCATACGTAAGTTGGTTGATAAGGCCCCGCCATCGTCCAACGAAATCTGCGATAGATTCGTCTTCAAATTGTCGGATGGCATAGAGGTCAGTGATAGATACTTTCTTGGCAATGTTAATGGAGAAATGATCCAAGAAAGATTGGGCTAGTTGGTTAAAAGAGAAGATCGAGTGCTGGGTTAAAGCACTGTACCACTCCAAGGCGGGTCCTGATAAGGACATGGGGAAGGTGCGGAGTAACAAGGCGTCATCATGGGCAATCAAATAACAAGCATGTCTAAATGATCGCAAGTGTTGTTGAGGATCCTCTTTACTGTTAAAACGAGTAAACTTTGGCAACTCCCATTGAGGAGGATATGAATGAAGGGGGACAGAAGGGTGAATGGGCTCCCCGAAAAACTTGCTCGTATGTCAAGGCACTACGACTTCCTGAAACGGAAGCCTCCAGGTTTTGCATTTTGTCCATCATTTGTTTGATGAAATCTGTGGTTGGATGAGATGATGGTGCCACAGAATAGGGATGTCCCATATAAGGTGTTGAGGTTACTGGATACGTGTATGGGAATGAAAAGGTAGGCAGAGCTTGAGAAGGAAAGCTCGTGTGAATAGGTGGCAGAGAGTAAGTCATGAATGGAGTGGTCTGAAAGAGAGATGAGATAGGGGCAGTTGGTGGTAACGATACGTGGGGTCCAAGGTTAACCAAAGGAAAGCTAATCGGGGTCGTATGAACCTCTGAAGCTGTCGGATTGGGAGACGGGGCTAGAGATGCAGGAAGTAAGGCAGTGTTATCAGGAGGAGTGGGAGCTAAATGAGCAGCTATACTAATAGGCATGCCAATAAGGAGCTGACCATCAGGCGTACGGTCGGGGGCATGAGACAAATAGTATTGTACAGCGCTGGGATTAGCATCCAGAAATTTGGCAAAGTCCTTGTCTCCTACAGGAATTTGGGGGATCTCACTGGTGTCCGTAGGGTTCCCTATAGAATGTGAAGGGGGGTGATTCAGGCAAAGACACAGAGCAGGCATGTGAAACCATGGCGGCGGCTTGCTTCCGAGTGATGAAAACCATAGACAAGAACACACAGGAAAGTTTCAATCTATCAAGAACAAAAACAACCTCAGAATGATGAATTTGGCAAGTTGCTGGTTTGTCAAGGGCTGATGAAGACAGTAACCGATATCGGTTTAGTAACCGGTGTCGGTCACAGAGCAAACGACGTCGGTCCCTTAACCGATGCCGGTGTCAAAAGTCTAGGATAAGAAGATATAAAAGGCTGCTAATTTGATTTTTAGCAACGTTGAGTATATTTATCAACTTATTGATCACAGAAGACAAAGTATGACAGAGAAAACAGAATTTGAAAACAAGCAAGAGGCACACGCAAATCTAGAGACTAATCCTAGGGTTAATTTTAGTTATCGTGGGCTTATGCCTTTAGACGTAAGATGATGTCAGAATCCTAAACAACAAGACCTAGGGGAAATGTCAAGTTTGTTTTGGCTTATAAGGTTACCTCAATCGGGCGGAGGAATACCGCGGAAAAGGGGGGATGTTTGAGCTGTTGTGTTAATTGTGAAGTGATTCGGTATGTGTTGTGCAGTGAAACTAAGGTTAATTTCCTGTCAATACCGTGGATATCACCCCCACGTGTACGACCTGTTACTTAATCTATGTTCACTAGAATTGAAGAACAACAAGCAGGAATGCAATGCACGTGTTTTAAACCCAAATCGAAAATTATATTCGATGAAGCAAGAGAGATGACTTTCACTAATGCGAAACTAGGAAAGCAAGACAAATTCTTTACGAAATATATAACAAAAGCAGCAACAGCAAATATGCTTCCTAAAATGAAAATAAGCAAGAGAAAGAAACCCAAAATGGGTCCCACCGGGCGTGCCAAAATGTTTCGCTCGGAATGTTTCAGCTTCTGGGAATAGAGTTGCTTCTATCCTTTCATTCCTTTTAGAAACAGATGAGGTTAGGGTTAGGAGGAATACCTGTTGAATGTCGAGATGGTGTGCGCGTACCGTAGAGAAAGATCAGGCTGACTGCGAAGAACTCCTTTTTGTCTTGGAAGGACTACCTGCAAATAAGAACACAAGACCACAAGATTTTGATTAAACAATAAATGAGGAAACTGCCTTGGGCCCAGGAAATATAAAACTTCCTTTCGAAGGTGGTCAGTTCCCCTGCTAATATGAATTAACACAAAAGACTGCAAAATATCAATTAAATTGTTTCGTTAAACTGGGTAGGGGAAAGGCTGGTTTTCTGGTTTTGATGAGAGGAACCGATGCCGGTTACTGATAACCGATGCCGGTTACTAATAACCAATACCGGTAGGTTCTGGGATCTTCTTGGTAGCTATGGTGTTTTGTAAGGCTGGTTTTGTGGATGATATTAGGAAATGGGATGATTAGAAGCAAAAGAATGACAGTTAGATGCAATGGCACGTTGGGTAGTGGATTCAGAAACGGATTTAGGAGGACTGAGATTCAAGAAGCATAAGAAATGTTATAACAAAGGACATGCAAGATGTGACTTACTGGTTTTGACCAAGATGCAAGTTGATCTCCTTGGTTGTAAACACTTCTGGTTTCTTTACTCGTCTCTGCTCTGTCAAGTGAAGATCTGGACTCTGTTCCTCGCTCGCAATGCTCTCTGTTGATCCAGAAATCCTTTGACTGATCTCCAAAATGAAATTCCGATCCGTTGTTTTGGTTTGGGGAGCCCATTTACAGGGAACCGATGGCGGTTGCGTAACCGACGGCGGTCGAGTAGGAACCGGCATCGGTAAGGAAAAAGTAGGCTATTTTTAGTAAAATAGCCCACCTTCCCTGCTTTTCTCCCCGAGAGATCAGTTGCGGGCTTGGTCAAGTGGCTAGAAGGTTGGCTTTGGGTGCGAGTAAGGAGGCATTAGTTATGGATGTGAGTCTAGACCAAGTCATGGGTCTTAATTAGGTTAGTTTAGGGTTAGGGCTAGGTCATGATGAGGTGGCAAAGTGAGGTGGCAAAGTGAGGTGGCGGGTAAGGTGATGTGGATTTATCAATTATAAGGTAATTAATAAATAATTGTGTAAGGTTTAGGTGATGAGGTTAGATTGCGAGATGAGATGCGGGTCACAAGGGGTCGTAAGACACAAATTTGGTGTCTACAGAAGACTAACAATTTTTTTTGTCCTCTATTCACAAAAATGTGCTTCTAGTTTCCAAATTTGATTTTCAGACCATACAATGACTCTTAGATGACAAGAAATAGCATGTAAGAGGTGGTTACAACTTCCTCAAATGGAAAAGAAGCAGTTACAAACAAAATCTAATCATTTCGCACCTTTTTGGATTCCTCTTTTATAGAAAAATGGCCATGGTGGGGAAAAACCAAAAGCCATTACAAACATTTCCAATTTGAATATGGGCCATTAGATCACCTTCTATGCTTTTCACTTTGAGCCATCCATGTGGTAGGAGAACATTGAAGTGGAGTCGGGGGAAATTTTTTTGTGTTTATTACATGCTAGAGACGTTTTCTCAATTTTATCCCACAAAACTCCATCAAAATTTAAAATTGAAGTGTCCATCATGTGGAGAATTTCACCATCTTTCCATTGATACAAAAAATAGGAAAATCTGAGCTCTAGATCGAAAGATACGGCCTCTTGAAGATTTAGGGGAAAAAATGGCAAAATTAGGGCAAAAATTCAGGTTCGAGGACCAAATTTTGAACTTTTTCCATCTTTTTTTTCAAATTGGGAAATTTTTCCAAAAAATCTCCATGCCCCACCACTCTGATGACACATGGCACCTTCTGGTTGATCCACAACTTCAAAACAACATTTTCCCCCATCTTGCGAAATTGGAAAATTTTCTCAAAATCCTCCGTCGATCCACCACTCCAATGACACGTGGCACTCTCCTAGTTGGTCCGTGGGCCTTCAAAACTATTTTTTTCTTCATTCTCCTTTATGGGAAATGTGGGCTAGATTTTGACTCAAATCCTCCAGTTGGTCTAGCCACTCCGATGACACATGGCTAAGCTGTCAAAATTGGTCTCCCTGGCCTTAACGCAAGTCTGTTTTCTTCATTCTCCTTCGGTGCAGGCCCTGCGGGCCAAAATTTGTCCTTATGCCTCTCTAACCCCAAAAGGGCTAAGTATCAAAATTTTATCTCCCTTTCTCTGCCAACCCGTCCAATTTCCTTGGAAAAATTTCCAACTCCGCATCCGTTGGCCCGAAAAATTCCTTGTGCCTTTTAACCCCAAAAGGGCTAAGTCCCAACTTTCTCTCCGCGGGCCTGCCCAGGGAAAATTTCCCCTCCAAACTCCGCCGAGCCATAACTTGCAAAATACAAGGAGTTAGGAGGACTTCCTTACCTTTCTGGAAAGGGGAAAGAATTCTCTATCTGATGGAGCATGTTTATAAGAATCCTTGATCCCTTGTGTAAAGTTTGACCAAATTTCAAAATACACAGAGTGGACCATTTTGGTTAAAAGTATGTAACAACTCAAAAATTTCTAAGTCCAGACTTGGAAAAAGAAGGAAAATTTTGAGGGGGACAACCAGCTGGCTCTAGCTTGGGGACATGGCATGGATTGAGACAAGGTGAAGACATGACATGAGGATCCAGAATCATCAGGTTTCAAAACATATAACGTTGACTAGTGCCTTATCCATTGGGCCTTGCAGAGTCATGTACAACTTCTGAAGGAAAGAGAGAAGGAAGAAGAGGACACACAAACAAAACACACCAAAATAGAAATGGGAAACAAAAACACACACAAGGGAAAAGGGGAAAAAGAAAAACTATGTTACAAGGTGAGGGAAAACTTCACTTTCACTGATGCACTTTTCATTTCTCAAAAGCTACCCCTGAACAGGCAACACTAAAGGATTATGTTCTGAGAAGCCGTCGACAGGTTCTAGAAAGTAGCCTCCCCTCCTTAGTGGCTTATGAAAGCTATGTGCTTCCACATTTACCTGTGTCCTTGGTAGGAGTGAATCCATATGAACTTAATGATGCTCAGGGTCCTTGCTTGGAAATTCCATTGCTTTCATGTTCTTTGAAATCAGTTTGATAGTGCCAGTTTCCTTCCATGTTTATCCATATAGTTGATTCTCCATCAAGCATCTCATTGCTGCCCCAAAGCTGATTTTGGTTCCAATTTATTGGATATTCTGAGTTACTTTCTTTTCCAGGTCTATGCTCATTGGAATCTTCTCCATGAAAAAACATTTGATTCATCCTTTATCTCTACTCCACTATGGGGCATTTGAGTATTGATGGGCGGATTGGAGGAAAACTCATTCTTGTCTTATATGTCCATGGCATGAGTGAAGAGATCAAGAATCAGTTCAGGGTCTTCCTCAACTTGTACTACTTCCAATATTTCTTGCACAGAGTTATGATTCATCATTTCCTGTAGCTCATCTTTGTATCCCTTTGAAGGATGCAGCTCAAGGAAACTATCTAGAGGGATTACCTCATCATCTAGGGAATTTCTGCACTCCAAAAATATTTCATCAAAAATAGATTCATCTTCAGAGGCCTCAAAAATCCTTGCTTTAATTTCTTCATCATGGACAGAGTCTTCATCCGCAAATGGGAAAGAAAATATATCCATTTTTTTATTGCATCCATCAACCATCAGTTCTAGAATGGCATCGTATTTTTCATATGGCTTTATCTCAATGTGGCCAACCTTCACATTGGTTAAGGCTTCCAAATGAGATTCACACTTGTCCTAAAGATTTTTGGCTTGTATCAGGAGCTCGAGACTGAGCTCAGGATCTTCAGTTTCTTCTACGGCTTCAAGCATTTCTTGTACAAATATTTCTTTCAGTCCTTTCACGGGCTCATCACAAGATGATTTTGTATCTCCATAGATGGCCTGACTGGGATCATCTTCATCCCCAAATGGAAATGGGAATAACTCCTCATCCTATAAAAGCATGCAAGATGATTTATCTTCTTGAAATTTATTGAGAACCATCTCCTCTTCTTTTTGGTCTGCATCATCTGGTGATTCGGGGTTGCCTTCCTGTAACTCGAATCTCCTCAGTGCTTCTTCAAAATTCAAATCCCTCTGGGAAGGCATGTCTAGCCCTATCAATGTCAGAATATATTCTTCCTCCTCGGTTTTCACCCAGTGATTCATCTGCCTGGTATTTTGGTACAAAATGTTAGCTCCTAGGCTTTTGGATTTTTGCACAGTATATTTCATTTTCCTAACTGGCAGCAACCTCTTCATTTCACCTTTTATAGGGATAGTAGTAGATGACCAATCCATTTTAATTTCTCCACCTAGGTCTCTACAAAAAAATTCTGCTCAGAAGCATGCCAAAAGATGTTGGGATGTCTGCCACTAAAATAGTTAGAAGCACTTTCTTATCAGGGAAGTCAGCCAGAGCTACTTGTGCATCCTTTATTCTTCCAATCAGCGGCACTTGTTTAGATTCCATGGAATAACAAGATCCATTTTACTCTAGTCAAATTTAGGCCAAGGGAATTTGTAACTTTTAGTGGCATTACGTTATCAGAAGCTCTGGAATCAATAATACAATTATTCAACTCAAAACCATTTATGAGGAGAGACAAATAAAAAGGCTCAACTCTAGATGTTTTGGCAGCACTGAGAGCTAACATGTTTTGAGATGGAGGTATGGATGGAATTTGAAGGAGTCCTTTAGAAGTGTAACTTGAATATATAGATCTACTACCTCGGACTACATTAATTAATCTGTCAAATTGTGTCGAGTGTCGAGTGTGTTTGCAAGTACTCTAACTCTGAGAGTTGGACTTTGGTTTTACTTGCATGTTCCACAAAATCAAATGGGACAATGTTGGATGAGGGGGAAGTTCTTGGAGTGAGGGAAGGTTTACATGGTAAGGGTCTTTGAGGAACTTTGGCTGACTTGGAAATTGGATTGTCTTCTGAGGGTGAGGCCATCAGCTTAGAAGGAGGTGAAGGTGAAGCTATGGTCTGAATTTTAGCTGACTTAGAATAGACTTCATTGGAGGGAGGAGTGTTTTTAATAACTTGTGAGCTAGAAGAAGGAAAAGGTGACTTACTAGATATAACAGCCTGATCTCTAGTAGCCATTTGGCATGGTTTCATTTTGGCTGAATCCATTGAGGGTGGTAATGGTGAGCCTCTACTGATGATCTTCTTTTGTGTGGCTGTTGGAGTGGGATCTTCTTTAGTTTTCTTTTCCTTTTGAGCCACAGAGGGTAGAGGCATCTTTCTTGGATTGAGCTCGAGTGAAGACAACACATAAGAAGCTTGGGCTTTCCTCTTCTTCTACCCCATCATCAACAAACTCGAACAAGCCATTGTGCATATCAACTTCTTCAATTTCGAGGTAGCCTTCGTAATCCTCTGCTATTTCTCCTTCAAGTTCATCAATTTCAGCATCCTCTCTTGATTCTCTAGTGTCACAGATAACATTGATAGGAGGTGCTTCAAGGGAAAGTTGGCAAGGAGGTGGTGCAATTCTTTGTCTATCAGGGAAATTTGGCCTCCTTGGAGCAAATCTCATTGTCATTTGGGACAGCTGTTTCTTCAAGGCAACCAGATCATTTGCCATTTTCTGAAACATAGGATCTGTTGTTACCGAACTAGAACACTAACCCTTCTGCTTCCCATTTGGGCCTTTCACCTTTCTAGAGAGGATTAAGTCATCATTACTTTCAATTTCAAAGTCTTGAGCTTCCCTTAGTGTGTTTGGTTGGGCTCTTCTAAGGAATAAACCAACTTCCGATGGCAAGGCACTGATGAAGAACCTCTCTCAAGTGGTTCTCAGGAGGTAACTACATCTTCTAGGACTCTTCTTGTGAATCTGTCAAACCTTGCTACAAATTCCCTCATGGATTCAGAGCTTTCTTTCTTTATTTGGACTAATTGCACCAACATACTCTTGACCATCTTCAGTGCTCTTGAATCTATTTTCAAATGCTTTTCTAATATCTTCCCAACCAGTAATAGATCTTGTGAGGAAGCATGTAAAACCATTCAGCAACTTTCTCTTGGAGTGACTCCACAAAAATTCTAACCGACACATCTTCATCTTCAACACCTAACACACCACAAGTAGTGATGAAGGCTGCTACATGTTCTTCAGGGAGTTGGGAGCCATCTCCTTTGAATTTGGGAAAATTCTTTCTCAAACCTCTTGGCAGATCATGGAGTATTCGTGGGAGAGCAAGTGGACTAGTATTTCTTCCCCATGGTACATTGGGTGTATGTGCTTCACATTCATTATCAGCCATTATGTTTCTATTTCTGGCTTCTTCAGTAGCTAGGGCTGCTTCTCTTTCCTCTGCTATAGCTTGGAGTCTTGTAATTTCTTCAAGTTTGAGCTCTAATCTCTTCCTCTCTGTCAAACCGAGCTATAACCTCTGCTTCTTCTCTCTCCAACTCCTCAAAATTAGGGTCAATCACTCCTCCTTGCCTCAGCTGGTGAGTATACCTTCTATCAACCAGCTTGAAAGTTTATTGTCTTCTCTTTCACAACCTCAGAATTTTGTAGCAATGGTGAGGTGATTTACACTCTGCCAAATATGCCAAGTAACATCGTTCAAGTTTGAAATGATTTCCTTTGGATATGACAGAGAAAAGAAGGTTTTCTAGAAGGATTTGCAAGAATTTTGAGTTACATCCATGCAGTTCATATGGCTACTCAATCTGTAGAACTCTTCTATTTGAATCCTTTTTGTATTTTTGGATCACAAGGAATTTCAAACTTCAAAGGAAAACTTAATGATATTTTAAAAACCTTTGTGGTCATTTTTGGGTGTAGATGCTACAACTCTGCCCCACGGTGGGTGCCAAAAATGTTGGTGAGAAAATTTGTCTTGTGGACAAATTTGTGGATTTCAGGCCAACACTATGGGAATCAAGTCCCTCTACATTTGAATGGTGCAGCTCCCATTGTTTAGCATGTAAAACCAAAGTGGATTTATGGTGGTTTTTCAACCAGAGATCCACAAGAACACTCCAATGTCCCTATGGAAATAATAGCAACTCCTTACTATAGCAGAAATCGATCTAAGAAAGGGGAGGGAGTGAGAATGAAGGAGGGGGAAATCAATGTTGTGGGTAGATTGTCAGATTCCCACACACATCAACTGGAAGTTTCATTACATGCATTAATTAATAGAAGAAAGACAAATTTGTAATTTTTGAGCACAAGACAGAATAAAACACGCTGGTCACAAAGCACCAATCGATTTTTCCATCGAGGGGACATAAAATTCCTTCCTTTTTTATTGATCTCAGAGTTGAAACTTGTACAACGAGTGGGAATAGAAGAAAAAATGCAGAGGAGGAGAATAGAAGAAGACTAACAATCATTTTTGTCCTCTATTCACAAAAAACGTGCTTCCAGTTTCCAAATTCGATTACCAACCCCTAAAATCACTCTCAGAGGACAAGAAATAACATGCAAGGGGCAGTTACCAACTTGTCCCAAATGGCCAAGAAGCAGTTACAATCGAAATCCAATCATTTCACACCGTCTTCAAGATTCCTCTTTTGCAAGGAAAATGCTTCTAACGAGCCATGGCGGGGAAAAACCAGATTTCATGTTACAAATGTTTCTAGTTTGAATATGGACCGTTCAGATCTACCTTCTGTGTTTTTCACTTTGATCCATCCATGTGGCAGGAGAACATTGGAGCGGAGTCGGGGAAAACTTTTATTGCATTTTTTTGCATGCCAGAGATACATTTTCTCGATTTTCTCCTAAAAAAACTCCATCAAAATTTAAAATTGAAGTGTCCATCATGTGGATAATTTCACCAACTTTCCATTGATACCAAAAATGTGAAAATCTGAGCTCTAGATCGAAAGATATGGCCTCTTGAAGATTTAGGGAAAAACTGGTAAAAAACATTAGTGCAAAATTAGGGTTCGCGGGGCCAAAATTTAAATTTTTCCCTTTTGGAAAAAAATTCCTAAAAATCTCCGCAGCCTCATTGCTACTCTGAGACACGTGGCACCTTCTGATTCATCTCCGGGCCGAAGACCTGCCTTTTTTCCTTCTGATTTCATATTGGGAAAATTTTCTCAAAAATGTCCACACCCCGCCGCTACTTCGAGACACATGGCGCTCTCTGACTAGGTCATGGATATGCAGCTCCATTTTTTCCTTTCTAAATTTTAAATTGGGAAAATTTCCCAATTTATCTCTATGCCCCGCTGCTCTGCCTTAACACGTGGTGCATACTGATTAGTTGCGGGCCTCAAACCATTTATTTTCCTCTGCACACTATTCGGGCCGAATGTTTTCCTTTTTTGATTTTTTTGCCCAAAAGGGATAATTTCCAAGTTTTCCTCCTCGACTCCGTCAATGTGCTTCCTTCCCCTCTGTGGGCCTATGGGCCACTTTGTGAATTTTTCACTTTTTAAGCAAAAGGGCTAAGTGTCGACTTGCTCTCCACTGGCCCGCCTAGGGAAAATTTCCCCTCCAAACTCCACCAAGCCATAACTTGCAAAATATAAGGAGTTAGGAGGACTTCCTTACCTTTCTGGAAAGGGGAAAGAATTATCTATCTGATGAAGGTGTTTCTTAAGAATCCTTGATCCTTTTTGAAGTTATAGAATTCAAAATAATTAAACTAGACCATTTTCAAAGGGTAACAACTCAAAAAAAATTTAAGTCCAAACATGGAAAAAGAAGGAAAATTTTGAGGGGACAACAAAATGTCACATGCACCCCAAGGAGGGCATCAATTGGAGGTTTTTACATACTACCATAGAGATTCTACAATAGTTCAATTTGGTTACATTCAAAGAGTGGGGTTAAACAAGTCTACGAACCCCATACATAGAGGATTTTATAGGACATTATGTCCATAACATTCTAGGTAGAAGTTACAGGCTTGGAGGTTACAGTGGATGTGCCTCTCTAAACTACTTCGGCCAGTGGCATCATATTTTCTAAAAAACTAGGATGTAAAAAATTTTATAGACACATTTAGGGAAGCAATTAGAGCTTAGAGGACACAGAGCATTTCCTCCCTATACTTCTTTGGCCTATGATGTGAGATCACCATAAAAAATCATAGTACAGGATATCATTCTACTCTCTCTCTCTCTCTCAACATGAATTAGGTGCAGATGTTCCATTTACATTTACATTTTCCATTTCATATTTGCATATTGTACATTTACATACACATGCATATTTTACACTACATTTTTACACTTACATACATACATATTTGACTACTTGATTGTTTTCTCCTTACAGATCTAATCGTATGAGAAAAAAGTAGTCAAATGGGGGAAACAACAAGAAGTGAAAACAAAAATGACAACAACAACACTCCAAAAAACACACATGTTTTACTAACCATGCAGGTACACTACACACTACAAAAGCTACACACACATTCTGCCCTAGGCTTACTCTCATCACTTTTTCTTTGCGCATTTTTCATCTTTAATTTACTTGCTCCTCCATATTTTTTTCATTCCATGCTTTGTATAGTTATTTTGCATGCCTTCTTCATGACTCTATATTGGTATCGAGTACACACCAACATCTCTATCTACTCTATTTTACTGAGCTTTCTACTCACCAACATAAAGTGGTGGAAAAATGTAGTCACAAAATCATGCAATTTAGACATTTATTTATCTCAGTGTCATACTACTATTTAGAAGGTTCTTGAGGGAATAAATTAATAATCAACCCCTATCCTTTGGCCACTCTATTTAATTTTTTTTCATCATTCTGAACCTCTTGCACCCATATGCCAAGTAAACTTCTGTCATCCTGTGTCATTTTAGCCTTGAATAGGGCACCCATATCATTACTGGGGCACCTTTGGGAACCCTGGTCTAACTCGGGGTACCTCGATCCTTCTAGAGCTTTCCCACCACTTTTTGGGCTCTTTTTAGCCATTTTACATTTTCATATTTCTTGTGGCCAGAATTTTCGGGGTTAATTAAAAAATTAAACCAAGAGAACTCTATGAATATAAAGTTATGAGACCATGATGAGGGACCTAGCATCACTTACTACTATCACTCCATCTATTGCATTGGATATCACTTGGATCCACATAGATCAATCATCAAGGAACAAGGATAGGACATCTACATCACACTTCATAGGGGGGATTATATTTTATTTCATGCACACATCCTACTATATTTTCTACACATAGTTATTGTTTGCTACCTCACAAAGTGCAACTGGCACAAGAGAAACCTAGGGCATGTTCACATACACTTGCACATAGAATTACATCGGGTATAATATGTAGTGTAGCGCTTAGTTAGTGAGTCCATCTTTATGACAACTTAGGTCAGTCTGTTCCCTTAATATACATTTTTATTTTTTTAGGGTTTGATGTTTTTTTTGGGGTCTTGTAGGCCTTTCTTCCATCTTGAGTTATTGGTAGAATCCATCATAGTACAATGGAGATGGTGTGATAGAAAACAAGTATTTCAGATCACATTTTAAAACTGTAAAGATCAGATTTAGAGCTTTTGCATAGACCAGGGCACCCAGATTATAGACCAGAACACCTGTAGGAACCCTCGTCCTCCTCCAAGTGCTCTAGTCCAATTAGATCCTCCAACTCCATCCTTTTTTGCACCCCTTCAGAGTCTTTTCCTACTGATTTTTCTAGTCTCCTTTGTAACATAGTCCTACCATTTCGTCGAATCAGCTAATTTATTTCCTATTTCTTATTACACATTAGGGTTTCTATTTTCATTATTTTTATTACTTATCTCATTTACATACTATCTTAGTGCATTTATATGTCCTCCTAGATTAGATTAACTATCCCTTACTACATCTAGTTAGTTAAATTTAGGGTAAGTGCAGCAAGTTGGGGGACAAAAAGGGGGTCATAAGTGGACGTCATATTGTAAATAACAACATAATATCAACTTGTAGGGATTATTAGCAATACATACACTCAAAATTAGAAAAAATTATATTAATATGAATCGTAGCATTCGGAATCTAGTTTCTAAAATACTAATTTTTTTAAAAAATGGACAAGATTAGCTATATTAAACTCTCAAAATTCAATGACTTGGTATTTTTTTTTAAAATGCCTATAAAATTATAGTCCATTTGCCCATGATTTGGATGACCAAAAATTGATATATATTTTTCTACTTTGGTGAGAAGTTATATGCCACTATCTATCTTAGGATGGATTTTATTTTTTATTTTTTTGAGTAATATTTTATTTTTTATGATTTTTTCCGTGAAAGTGGTATGAAAACATAAAGAAAACAGAGCACTTTCCGTTTGCCCGCCATAACTTCATCAAAAAATATTGAAATCAATTTTTTTTTTTAACATGTATATAATTTCACCATGGTTCGGATGGTATAATTTTTATCACATTCTGATAAGTGAAACAAAATTTACAGTCTTAAACCTAGACATAAACATTCACGGGAAAAAGTGTCTTAAAGACCTACTATTAGTAAAAAATTATAAAATGATATTTATCCTATTCTATTCACTTTAAAATCAGTATTTCTACAAAGCTAACAGTCTCCCCTATGTAATGGTACCATTTTTATGACATATTTTTTACTTTTCGGCATGGTTCAAGTCCGTGGAAGACTAAATTTGATGTTTTGTTGTTTTTAATGTAAAATTCAGGATTTGATGTCCACTTAATTGTCCCCCAACTTGGTGCACTTACCGTTTAGTTAATTACTATTATGTCTCACATCACATTACATATCTTCCTCATGCACAAGCAACATAAAAACATACTCTCAACCAAACATCATACATCTCTTATAGATGATCAATAATTATCACTACTTGATGATGCACTCTAGTTCCACAATCCATACTCGACTGCTGAGGGTCTACATATCAAATGGACCTCATCACACTTAGACGTTTAATCAATAAATCCTTCTATTATGCTATGCAACATTTTTAGCCACCACCCTATTCACACATACCATGGTATACACTTTATGCTAAATCATCACTTATTTTTTATTCTTATTCATTCACCTAGTGATATATGATTTATGTTGAATCATCACTTCTTTTATATTTTTATTTGTGATATACGCTTTAGGCTAAATCATCACCTCTTTTCAATTAATAATCCCTATTTTACATTCCATATCATTTTCACATCATCATTTTAAAATCAATGTTCTACGCTTTATTCATCAACTCTTTCTAACACATGAAAAATCATTGCTCAAACCATTTCCTGATGATATACTCTCATTTAGGGTTCATTATTCATTGCTAAGGGGGCATAAAAAAATGAACCTCATTACATACATACACATTCACTAAGGGGAACACTGCCACAATCATTCATAATGCATTCCATTCCACCTCATCCACAACATACTGCATATCTTGGTTGCATTTACTCTTTCTTATATTTACTTGTTACATGTTCATCTTATTACACATGCTAGATAGATATCTTATATGATATTATCTTTATCATACACACATTCATGTTAACTTTCCCTTCTAGTTATGATTATAGATTATACAGATCTATTACAAACAGCATAGATGCTTGGCATAGTACCTATTACCAGTCT
Organism: Taxus chinensis; assembly: GCA_019776745.2. NCBI lineage: Eukaryota > Viridiplantae > Streptophyta > Pinopsida > Cupressales > Taxaceae > Taxus > Taxus chinensis. The sequence goes on along the minus strand of CM034154.1, from coordinate 245,902,624 downwards.
CTTAGAGGCTCCTAAGGGTATCCAATTTTGTACATTACATGTGTTATTATTTCATTTTGTTTCATAACACACTACTTTATCAAATTCTACACACTTTGACATACTTTTTATCTTTCTAACATGCTAGTGGGTGCTTCATGTGCAACATTTGTTATGTAGGGCTACTTACTTCCATGGTTGTCTATTACATTGTTTGTCATTGCTTTCTCTTTGTATGCTCTTGTTTGCGGGATTTTCCCTTTATCTTTTGTGCCACTTATCTGCTTATGGTCACTATAACCTTAATTGTCTTTCGAAATTGTGAGTGATGTGCTATGTTTAAAACACACTTTTTCACAGTCTACATTATCTTATACTTGCATCTTAGCTTACACATTATCTTCTTAGCTTACATTTTCTCTTGTGCATGCATGTTTGTATTTTCTTGTACTAACACTTGTCTCCTAGCCACTTTTCTTACATGTGTCTTATTTTCTACCAAGTAAATTTCCTTCCCCCCTATAGCAAATGGATTCAACATAGCAGTCAGTCCTCTTTTGCACCACATACTCCTTCACCAAAATTACATGCACATAAGATGAGGGGGTCATAATTTGGGTAAATCAGTCACAAATTACAATGTCATACACAACACAATACTGGTACATCACAGTTGTTAGTTTTAGACAAGGCTCATGATAAAATTTGGGTCCTTAGCACAATGGCCTTTCCTGGATGCCTATAACCAAAGAGAAATTACACAACAATTGGTAGTTCAACAAAATCTACAAAAATCCACACAATGAATTTTACATGGCATACAATCCTTAGAACATGCATTTATACACACCATTTACAATGGAATTCTACATTATGGGAAGTAGTTAAAGGTTAGAGGATGACACCATACTATTATCCCTACACTTATTCCATTTCATTGGCGTGAGATCACCCTACAAAATCACGTGTTGACATCATCTATATGATCCTTATCTATACTCTTTCCTCCCTAAGGATTAGGTGTACATGTTCCTTTTTCACACTTTCAGTGTATTTCCATAATTTCCTTACATAATTTTTACATATTTTTATCATATACATGTGTATTTGACTACTTGTTCATCTTATCTTTTGTAGTTCTATCTGTATGGGAATCAATAGTCAACATCACGCACATCAACATTAACAATAGGCACATTACGACATCCACAAATTGTGTTTTTGCCCTAGGTTCGTTATCATCAATTTTTACACTTTCTCCTCCGTAACATCCACACTTTGCATTTTTATCATTCCATGCTTTGTCTAGTCCCTCGATACTCCTTTCATCATCAATCTACATAGTTATCAGGTACACATCTCTATATACTTTATATTATCGAGTGTTCCAATCACCAACATAAAGTGGGGGGAAATGTAGATGTAAAATAATGCACTTTGAGTAATTATATAGTCCTAATTACATAATACTATTCATATGATTCCTAAGTAAGAAAAGTAATAATTAACCTATGTCATTGGCCACCTTTCTTTTCTTTCTATTTTTGCTTTCAGCCTTGCACCCTTACTTGCTCAATCTACCTTTATACTATTCAGGATTTGTCATCCTCGACACCAACACCCAACTAAGACACCAATGCTAAGAACCTTCATCCCCTTTGGATGCCCCTGTCCTCTTTATACTTTACTCACACTTTTTGGTTCCTTTCTATTTTTTTGAGCATCTTGTCTTTTAGGTTATCAACATTTTTGGGGTTAAATTCAAACAAAGGAATCATATACATATAAACTTACGTGATCATAATAAAGGACTACACACTAAGCATTAACTATCACCACCTAAGATTACATTTATCAAGTCATCTAAGAGCTCCATTACATCTATCTAGAATCATCAAAAGGAACACAAGCATTGGGTTTCTACATCATAATTCATAGGAGTAAATTTCATTCTATTCCATGCACACATTTATTACATTATACATCTAGCTACTTGCTCACTATCCAAATGTGACACACAAGAGAAACTTAGGGAAAATTTCCACGCAACATAACTACATTGGGTTTGAGATGCAGTGCAATGATCATTCACAAGTTCACCATTGTAAAAGTCTGACCCCTCATTTTTCATCTTTATTTTTTGGGATTTTATGTCTATTTGAGGGTTTTGTAGGTTCATTGCTCATTGAAGGTTTCCAATGACGTCGGTAATCTTGGTGTGACCATAGAGATATTAAAGGAAGATAAAGGAAAATAAATTGTGACACCCCAAAGGAGGTTTTATGAGTATTTCCATAGACACAAGAACTGAGAAATAGGTCCAGGGATCCCATGGGTGCCCATGTCCCTCTCAAAGAGCCCAGTCCAACCTACTCCTCTAGATATACATTTTTCTGAGATCCAGTGTGACAATCAATGCTTCATATTTTCTATATTTCCAACTCTGTGAATTCTCCAGAACTCTGCAAATCAACTAAGGCTTTCTACCCTCTCTCTTCAATTAGATTTTCATTATTTATTACTTAGTTGATTGGGTATTTATTGTTGCACTTAATTGTTATTCATTTACTACTACTATAGCATATATATTAGGTTCATAAATTAGACTTTAACTTAATCATTTCTATCTATTTGAGTATCTTATCATTTTGGTAGTCGGCCTTTTTAGGCCATGAGGGTCATTAGCACCTTCACCGCTCTTATCTAGGTCCAAAATGCCGAGAAAGTCAAAAACACAAATTTTGTGAAAATTTATAAAAAAATGACTAATATCAACACATTTTTTGAAAAAAATCACACTTACTAGCTCCACTATCGAATGTGATGCATTAGTTGTTGCCACCATCTCGAACCAACTCAATCATGGTGCTCTCACTTGAGGCATCTTCGCACACCCAGAACTCACAATCACACTAGCCTAATAATAAAATGAATTGCCTATTCACTTTTTCACATTACTATTTATAGTAACTCTCTAATACCTACCTTACTATAGTCATTATTTGTGCTCATTTTCTTAAATAATACACATTAGATGATTTCAATCAAATATTGAGTATCCTTACTCCAATTTCTATCTCGTTCACATCATTTTTTTTAGAATTCCTCCTCCTACCATATCGTATAATTTTCACACATAATATTTCTCCTTGACATTGTTTCTATTCAAAATACACACACTTTTACCTATCACTCTTTCTCCATTACATCATTGCGCACTTAGTTTTGTCTTAGTGTTGATTCTCATCATCACTTCCCCTTTCATCGAAATGGGGGCACACAATTAGGCTCATCTTATAATTCCCCTTTAACCATTACATGATTAATATAAATTTCTAACCCATCATTATAAAAACATTTTCTTATACACTATATGACATTTCACATCACTTTCTAGAAATTCCACCTAATGACATAACTTGGGGGAAACAAGCATAAAATATTTCCATGGGTAGCCAATCAACCAATAACATACATTCAAATCTCAAAAATATTAAATCACATCAATCAATCAACATGAACACATCACATTGGGCTAAATCGATTGGTTCACCAGTTGGGCTAGATGGACCTATGAAAAATAGATCCAGACTTGCCTTTGCAAGGTTTTGTGTCTCATCTATAATGGATCAAGAGCTGCCTGAACAAATTATTCTACAGTCCAAATTTGGGGCATGGAAATAGCCAATAGAATATGAGGCTTTCCAGCTAAGATGTAACAAATGTCATAAATTAGGGCATTTTTCCGGCAAATGTTCCAAGAAAATGAAGCAACAGTTGGAAAAACCCTTGGATCATTCTAAAAAGCAAGGGTAGAAGCAGATGGATGAGGATGATAAAGTCTCTCTAACTGATGAAAAAAATCAAAATGTAAGAGATCACTACATATAGACGAACCTAAGGATAAAGGACCCGAAAAAATACTTTAAGACCATAATAAAGAGGCCACCGGTATAGGAAAATGTGGAGACTCAAAATTCACCAGTCAGAAAAGCATGATGAAGCCCAAAAGGAAAAAAATCCTGAACCGACAAAGGGTGAAGAAAACAAGAGGGAAATGGAAGTGGATTAAGCAATGATACTTGAGAAATCAAATCCGGTAAAGATGAACATGGAAGTAGATGAAGAAAATGAAAAAGTATACATTCATCTAACCACTTCTACAGAAGAAGAGATGAAAAAAATTACTCCTTTTCCTCATCAAGAACTGATAACTAAGAATAGCTCTTTGGAGCTGCACAAGATGAGACAAGGAAAAGCCAAAGATATTATGGAATCCATAGCAATAGATCTAAACCAGGATAAAGAGTTTGCTGATATGGAGGAGCTCACTCCTAAAATAGATCAACAACTTTATTTTGATAAAGGAAAAGAGGAAGGGAAAATTACTCCTACTATAAAGAAAATTATGTCATAATGTGATAAAGATGGATTCATCACAGTGAGAAGTAAGAAACGAGGACTAAAAGGACTTGAAGAAATTCCGGAATCGCTCTATAGTGATAAAAAGAAACAGATAGGAAGCTAGGAATCTTCCACCTCAAGAATCACAAGGGCTACTACCAGGAGAACTGCAAATATTGGAGTCACCTATAGAAAAGGTAGACTCTCCAAGAGAGAAGTAAGAGAAAAAGAGACTGAGAAAGAAATTACAGATGGTACTCAAAAGCTCTTGAACCTTCCGGCAACTACATCCCCAAAAAATTTTTAATGAAGGTTATTTCTTGGAATGCCAGAGGACTCAATGGGGGACCTAAGTAAAGAATGCTTAAGGAAATTAAAAGATCAAGTAGACCCAACATCCTTCTAATTCAAGAAACGAAAATGAAAAAAAAATCTGTTGAAGATTGCAAAAGATATTTTTGGGAGAATGCTACCTTTGCTGATGTTGATTCTCAAGGTGCTTCTGGAGGCTTAGCGGCCTTCTGGGACACTAAAAATGTTCATGGTAATGTGTTTTCATCCTCCCAGATTCATTTAGGTATAATCTTTAAAAGCCTTGAGAATAATTCTAGTTGGATTCTTTCCAATATTTATGCCCCTGGTACTATTGCTGGTAGAAGAAATTTGTGGAAAGAGTTAGTCTTGTTTTGGAATAATTTTGAGGATATGAATTGGTTGATAATAGGGGAATTTAACACTCCTTTAAATCTGGGGGAAAAATTTGGAGGGAACTTTGATTTCTCTATTAGCACGGAAGAATTTGTTGGCTTCATATCGACTATTAATCTTATGGACATAGAACTTCATGGTAATCAATACACCTGGTCTAACAGAAGAATTGGGGAAAATATGATTCAGGTTAGATTGGATAGAGCTCTCATTTCTGCTAACTGGATCTTAGATCAGAATTTTCATCTCTCCTCCCTTCCTAGAACGGGTTCAGACCACAATCCTATTGCCCTTAATTTCTTCAATTGGTCAAAACCTTTCCACTGCAATTTTAAATTTGAAAAGATGTGGCTTGAACATGAGGATATTCTGGATAGAATTAAAGAGTGGTGGTCTTGGGAAGGAACTAGGACGGCTCAATTCAGGCTTCTCCAGAAGCTGAAAAATGTGAAACAAAAGGTTATAATATGGAATAAAGAGGTTTTTGGGAATATTTTTGAAAAAAAGAAAGAGCTTAAATAGAAACTAGAAGAGTTTGAGCTTAAATTTTCTTTGAAAGGTATGACCCTCGAGGATCATCAATAGGAAAAAAAACTTCTCTCTGTCATGCATAATATAAATAGCTATGAGGAATCCTTTTGGAGAATGAAGTCTAGAGCCCTCTGGTTAAAAGCAAGAGACAGAAATACAAAAAAAATTCATATGACAACCGTCAAATATAGGGCTTGTAACAAAATTACTGAAGTCTCAAAGGGTAATGGGAACATTACTGTGGATTTTGAAGACATCAAAGATTAAGCCCTAAAATTCTAAAAGAATCTACTCATAGAGAATAATTCCTACAATGAGCAAGTGGCCTCCTTTCTCTTAGACTCCATTCCTAATAATTTACTGCCTACCGAGAGGTTTAAGAGTCTTTCCAAAATAGTCACCATCAAGGAATTGAAAAAAATTATTTTTTATCTGTAAGGGGATAAGGCTCCGAGCCCTGATGGTTTTTCTGCAAACTTCTTCCAAATATGCTGGGAAATCTGCTCCGAAGATATGTTGAAATCTATTAATGAGTTCTATAGAACTGGAAATCTCATAAAAGAGTTAAACAATACACATATTGTGCTTTCTCCTAAGAAGCTGGATGCAAAGGATTTCAAATATTTTAGGCCAATTAGTTTGGTTAATGTAATCTATCGGATCTTCACAAAGATTTTAACCACTAGGTTGCAACCTATACTAATGGAAATTATTTCTCAACAACATAGTGGATTCAGGATGGAGCTATTATGGTCCATGAAAAAATTCATTCAATGGATAAAAGTACAAAATATGGGATGGCTATCAAGCTAGACATGCATAAGGATTTTGACAGAGTCTCTTGGAAATTCATAGATGGGGTTTTATCCAAGTTTGGATTTCAAATTAAATTCAGGAAAATTATACATTCTTTTATATCTTCATCTATATTCTCAGCGGTTGTTAATGGGGAACCGGTTGGTTTTTTTTCCAGTAATAGAGGAATTCGACAAGGGGACCCCATCTCCCCTTTGCTGTTCATTATAATGGCTGATAGTTTAAGCAGAACTATCTCAAAAGCTATTCCTATTGGTATGATAAAGGGATTTCAACCTACTTCAGGTAAGCAGGTTTCCTCTCACCAGCAGTTTGTTGATGACACTCTCCTACTTCTGATGGCCTCAATAATTGAAGAGAAGGCTATCAAAACTATCCTTAGATTTTATGAGGAAGCCTCGGGATAGAAAGTTAATTTTGACAAAAGCTCAATCTATTTTTTCAATACTCCTATTGAAAGGAAAAGAAATATTGCTCTCATTCTCGGATGTACTATTAATTCCCTCCCTGCTACTTATTTAGGGCTCCCTATGAGTACTAGTAAGGTTTCTAATGAGGTTTGGAATGATCTTCTTAAGAGATTTCAAAAAAACTGGCTGGTTGAAAAGGAGCTTTACTTTCAAGTGCAGGCAAGTGTTTATTGATAAAAAGCACTCTTCAGAACTTAGCTATTTATATCATGTCAATGTATAGAATTCCAAAAATAGTGATGAATAGCATTGAAAAAATTCAAACTCACTTTTTATGGCATGGTACTGAAGACAGGTTTAGGTACCATTTAGTTGTTTGGGAGCAAGTCTGTAAACCAAAGAGGGTTGGGGGTATAGGAATCAAATATATCAAACATATGAATCCTGCTCTTATTGTAAAGCTGAGTTGGAGACTTATAAAAGAGTGCAAGCCTTGGACCGAGTTGATCAAAATCAAATACCTTTCAAATCAAAGCACGAATTCCTTTATTTTTGATCAGTTACTTCCGAATGGTTCTATTTTCTGGAACAATCTTCTCCACATCAGTCATATTCTCTCTCAGGGATATAGTTGGAAGCTTAGGGATGGTCAAGACATTAATTTATAGACTAATAAATGGTCAGATATTAACTGGATTTCCTCTTATGGTCACATTAAAGACATCTTAATTAGAAATTATGGGCACAAAGTCCAGTGCTATATTGAGGTGGTTGAAAATAAAAGGAAATGGAAATAGTTCAAAGTAGATGAGGATAATGTGCAGTCTGATGTTTCATCTATGTATACTCATCTCTCCCTAATTCATATCATTCCTCAAAATCATAAGTATGAACTCATTTGGAAAGATTTCTTTGATGGAGAGTACTCGGTTAAATCTAGCTACAACTCTTTCTTTACATCTATTGAAAGTGATACTGAGTGGCATAAGCTGTGGATGCATGAGCTAACCCCTAGAGTAAACTTTTTCTGGTGGCTCATCACCAAACGAAAGATCCTAACTAATGAAAATATCATTAGGAAAGTATTCATCATGCCAAACAGATGTTGCATGTGTCAGGAAGAAGAAGAAGAAGACATCAAACACCTCTTTCTTCATTGTAAGTACACTTCCAAAATTTGGCATCTTATTTTTGAAAACTTTAATCAGGAATGGATTTTCCCCATACTTGTCTTCAGGCCTGGGAATAATGGAACTCTCCTTACAAACATTGTGTGGTGAGGAGATTATGGAAACTAGTTCTTCCTCACACCATGTGGCGAGTTTGGAAATATCGTAATGATGTCATTTTTAGGAATACCAGAAAGTTATGCAAAAAAGTCTACAAAGAAATTATTATTGTTGTGAAAGACAACATTGAAAGATTTAAACCCCCCAAAAATAAACTTTACCCTGAGGAAGAAGAGAACATTCTGGTTGCTTGGAATATTGGCACTATTTTGAGCAAGAATAACAATAGTATTGATAGATCCACTGTCTGATGGATTAAGCCTCCCAGTGCTTGGCATAAGTTGAATTTTAATGGGGCCTCAAAAGGAAATCCTAGGGATTTTGGAGGAGGGGGAGTCATTAGAGATCACAGAGGTTGTTTTGTTGCTTCTTTTTTTGGTAAAATGGGTAGGCAAACTAATCACGACTCTGAAGCTCTTGGTACTCTTTGGGGAATAAGGCTAGCCAGGGATTGTAATATTTCCAATAATATAATTGAGGGTGATTTGCTGAACATTATCAATCTTTTAAACAAAAAAAAACACCCCAGTTGGTCAATCAAGGACTTTATTGCTAAAGCTACTGATATTTGCAAGAGTTTTGAAAATTTTGAAATCAAACATACCTACCATGAAGGCAATAGTGTGGCTGATGGATTGGTAAATTTTGGGGTTAATAATACTTTTCAAACTTGGTTAACAGGGGACATTCTTCCTACCAAAGTTAACGCAGACATCATCAAAGATTTGCATGATTTGGAATGTAATCACTAATAGTTGTAGTGCTGATGTTAAGGAGTGCCTTTTTAAGTGCAGAATGATGACATCATCAAAGATTTGTGTGACTTGGAGTGTCATCATTAATATTTATAGGTAGGATTCTAAGGAGCAGTTAATTAATTGAAAAGTGAGGACTAATAATTACATCTCTTCACATGATTGGGAGGGCTTCAAAAGCAAAGCTAAGGATGATTCATATAGTTTTCAAATTTTTACCATTGCAAGAAGAGGTAATAACACAGGAAAAAGGGGGGGACCTCCTTGTAAGGAAGAGCCCACTCATAATCCAACATGGAAAGATGATACAGTTCTTTGGAACTATCTACAAAAAGGGGGTCTCACGAACTTTATTGAAAAAATCCAAGGTTTTGATCAAGATCTCTCAATTAAATTTTCTCATGGATGGAGGAATCACGTGGTTGAGTACAGTAATATCAAGGTTGAGATTTCTAAGGAGCTTATTTCCGAGGTCACCGGGCTCAGTCTAGATGGAACCAAATTCTTCAAAAAGCGGGTGGACAGAGAGGTGGAGGCTAATAAGTTTCTTGATGAGGGGGAGAATCTAGAATTTTTGATGGCCGGCATCAAACTTGCTTCTGTTCCAGAGCCTTTTGCTGAGATTGCAAGGATGGTAGTAAGGTATATTACTCTTGAGGGGAGATTTTTCACTATTCCCCAAAAGCACTTGATCTTCCTTAATCACTTGCGTAGAAACCTCACCATCAACTTTCCTCATTACTTGTTGAATTCTCTGGAGAAATCTGTTCTGGAAGTTCAAAACCACACTAGGGTTGTTCCCCTTCATCAAGGATTAATACTTCTTATTCACCACCACTACTCAGCTTATCCCCGCTCAGATTCTTCTCCTCCCCCTGGATCCATCCCTCCCCTTCCCAATAGAAAACTTGACACTGCTTCAACTAGCAGGAAAAGGAAAGAGATGAAAACTAAGGTCCTTACTTCTCAAAGGGTTCTTAGAAGTCATAAAGACCTGGAGCTTGCTGCGAATTTACTACACATTAGTAATCCGATGGAGGAGCCTAAAGATGAGGACTTGTCGGTAAGAGTTGGAAAGATGGAAAAGGAGATTTAGGAACTAAAGAGTGCGATTAGGGGTATGGATAAAGCTAAGGGAAAAAGGAAACTACAAAATGATGATGATGATGATATCACTGCTAAAGTTTCTAAGAAGCTTCAATATCTAGATGCCAGGCTTGGTAATGTAAAAGGGCATAATGAGTGTATCCTCTCTACTCTTAAAAGCATCTACAATTTTATCAAGCAACATGTGTGTATTATTTTTAGTCTCAGCGGTATTACCGAGGATATTTTGGGCTCCAAGGAGAACAGAGATCTTGTAATTGCCCATGTGGATTTGAAAGACCCTTCCTAGGCCACCACCATTATATTCTTCGTCTTGCTCCAAATGATTAAATCCAAGATTGACTGGACTGTCAAGTGATGCGGAGCTCTGTTGCTATTTACTGGCGGTGAAGTTGTTGTTGACTGGCATTTTTGGTGTTGTTTTTTGGCTGGGAAGACCAATGGTGGTTATCTCTTGTTCATTTTTTGTCTCTTCTGCTTTTGTTTGGATCACTGTCTATCTTGATCCTGTTTTTTTACTATATTGTATTATCTGGCTATTGAGCCCCTTGATGTTGGACATTTTTCTCTTTTAGAGTTGTCTTTTCCTCTTTTGGTATCTGGCTTTTGAGCCTTTTTATACATAGGGTATAGTCCCTTCAAAACTATTTACCCATGATAAAAAAAAAACATGAACACATCACATTTATCCTCCTAGATGACCTAACTTGGGAGTTATATCACCACTTTCCCAGATGACCCAACATGGGAAATTATTCTACACTTTGTGACTGCTTCCAGATGACCTAACATTAAAGCCACCACATTCACATTATGGAGACACCCTTGGAGTGGGGGAAATGAGATGTCATTTCTTTTCCTATACTTCTCCTATAAGGGTTATAACATTTAATCAAAATGGATCCAAATTAAAAAATCATGTCTTTATCCGTCTACAACGGTGAGATATTTTGAGGATGTATTTAAAGTTAGAGGGTAAAGTTAGACCTCTCTCCTTACACTCTTCCTCTAGTGACAGGAAACCCAAATTTTTAATTTTTCATACACATAATTGGGTTAGGAACTGCTCACTCCCTACCCCATCACATATCCATCAGTAAAAAAATTGAAACCTCTAATCATTCAACACTGAAATAATCAATCTCACTTAGTTCTCCTCATAACAGTCCCACATCTCTCGTTACGCTACATGGATAAACATGTTGATCCATGGTTTGCCACACTATGTTTTCTCATTCAACATATACTTCTACCACATCTATGCATACTCCTACAACATGTTGCACCCTATTGTATTGGTGGTTGTTGTCACTAATGGAAAAAGGGAGAGTTCAAAAACATAGAAATAAGGTGGTATTCAATGGTGTTTAGTGATTCCAGGTGGTGTCAGGTAGATTCAGGCAAGCTGTAGTTCAAACTAGGCCATTTAGGCCTATCTCTAGTGCATAATGAGGTGTGAAGAGTTAGTAAAGGTAAAAACAATATGATGTGAGAATTTGAGGAGCCTATGAATGTTTTATAGAGCATGCATGAGCATCATCAAGGTGTATTTTAGCTCTTGGAGGTTAATTTCAAAAGTTCATCAATGTAGGCTTTGAGAGCATGTTGTATTTGCTAAGGTAAATGATATTTTTTAGAGATTCATAAGAAAACATATAGATAAAAAACATATGTGATGTGTCTAGGGATTGTTTTTAGTGCTCCATGTCAAATTTCATCAGATTCTGCAATGGGGATTTTGAGTTATTCAAAATTTTCTAAAAATGCCCTCCTGAAAAATGAATTTTGAGGTCTCTGCCTTCTTAGCACTCAAGAAAAAATATAGCACCTTCATTGGATAAATCATATAAGTAATGTTTTTATAATACTCTAAGATTTAGATAGTGCAAAACGTTTCAAGACAATTGGATGTGTTGTAAGAAAGTTATGAGCATTTGACAAACATGTTTATTCTTCCTCCTAGCATGTGTCTCGAGTTCTCAAGGGAAAGTTGAGTTGTTTTGTCATTTAATAAATTATTTTAGTTCTCAATGATACTAGGAATATCTAATTACCACTTCAAGTTCAGATTATTTCAAGCACATGGTGTCAAAGTGATATTCTCAGTTAAATCATTCAATAGTAATGGAATGACAAGCTTACTCTATCAAGTTTGACTGGTACAGTCATGTGCAAGACCAAATAGTGATGAAATGTTTTCAAAAAGGAATAAAAACTTACTCACAAGTAAATTTCAAGGTTTTTGATAAGTTGAAGTTTTTGTTTTAGTAAATTTCAAGGTGTGAAGTCCTCTTTGTCATGCTTCCCTCGAGAGTAAAACCAAGAAACCTTGCTAAATTTCTTCCTGATTGCTTTGTTTTGAGGTTTTTAAGTTCATTCTCTTTCTCTTGATAAAATTTTACCTCATTTACAGAGTCTAAAGTAACATTTAATATCATTTTTATGGATCCTTTTGCCAAAATGTTGAAGGTGTTGGTTATTCTTTGTCTGGTTGTCAAGGTTTTGAAGGTAAGCTCATAGCTCAAGCATACCAAACCAATGGAATTGGTTATTTCAATATTTTTTACAAGGTCTAAGGTGGTCTATGACCTCATGGAATATATATAACTTTTTAAAAGTCATTTACAAAACTCACAAGGTGAAAATTCAAACTGATATACCCTTACCATTATGTTTTTTCTTACATTCTATCAATCTGTGCATCGTTTCTTTGACCTGTTGGGAGTAATTTAAGATGGTTTAAGTTTAATTCTTGATTGGAAAATATGGAGTAAGATTTGACAAAAATATTTCTTTTTATTTTTTCAAATTTCATTCATATATGAAAGAGTTATCAAATTCTTCCTTCGCTCAGGTATCCACGGTTCTATATCTCTACTTAGGGTTTTTGAGCTCAAAATTTGTTTGGATAATATCCGATAATGAATAGTCTTTGATGAAACTTTAGGAAAATATCTATGGGGGTAATATGCATAGTTTGCAAAAGAAATGGATGAATTTCATCTGATATTGAGTGAGAACAATTTGATAGAAGTTCTTGAAGCCGTGAGGATGTGTGTAGGTTTGTATTTTTTATGTTTTTGATGTAATTCCTTCATGATTAAACTTCAAGTCATCCATAAAAAAATTATATACAATGAGGAAGGACCCATGCATTTTTTATATGGTCTCAACTTTGTTTGGATATATGAAAACTTGTGAGAGTGGTAGAAAACTTGTCCCAATTGACCATGAAAGCATATTTTCTTCAAGATTCATGAATCTCTCTCCTAGATAAAGGTTTCAATTGGTTATTTCAAGCTATAAGAGGATGGAAATAGGTGTGGAATTATATGTATCTCTTAAACATGTTTGCAATAGGAAAATAGTATGCTCTCAATACAGTCCATAGTTAGCTGCATTTTCAATTGTGTTAAGGTGTCAAATTGAAAAGCCTTAAAAAGTGACTAGATTTTGAAATTTTCAAAATGAAGCTATCTTCTTGAAACAATGAAATCTACTTAATTAGCATGAAGAAGAGTTGCAAGATTCTTTGAAAGTTACACTTAGGTGCTTTGACTCTCAAACTCAAATGGGAGATAAATATTCTTATTTGTTGTCTCACTCTTACATAGTCAGAGTCTTTTTTAATTCTAGAGGTGACTTGAAGGGTCATGAGCTCGAAAGGAAGGGAATTTTTTTTTTGAATTTATTGGAATTTTTTTTGGTGAATAAAGCTAGAAACAAAAATTTAACAAAAAAATGTGAAGGAGAGTATGATTGTATAGTTGAAAGGGTGTGTACTGTGTGGAAAAATTGTGAAGATAAACTAATGATAGGGTGATATAAAATTTGAAGGTAAAAGAGTAATTATGTATACATGAAAAGGAACTGAGTCAATCAAGCAACAAAGATATTAAACTTATGAAATGGTGGAGATAGTTCTTTGAAAAATAGAGAAAGAAACCTTGAGAAGGATTTTAGAGTTCAGTGAAGAATTGAATTGATATAAAGTGTGAAATAATAATAAAAATACATTTTAAAACAATGTATGAACTGAGGAGTTAAGATACATATAGTCTTGAACAAGAAGGTAATAATATGTATATGTAAAATAAAAATATGGTAGTATCAAATCAATAAAAATCAGTACAAACTAGTGAAGGTAGATTTAGTTGAAACTAAATATCATATTTGTAATTCAATACAAAAACAAGAAGTCAATATTGGACAAGATAGAAAAGGTGAATTCTCACATAAGAGATAGTAGATATATGGTCATTATCAGATGTACTTAGCTTCAAATTTATTTGTTATCAGTCCTTTTTTGTAAATTACTGAGTTGTGTCTTAGTCTAATCAGGGAGTGGGTGCTTTCTGAGAAGTTGAAGCTTGCAAATTTTCAAGTGGGTGCTTGACTTGAAGTTGTAGCTTCAATAGTTGAGTTGTAGCTCAAAAAAATTGTATAACCTTTGGTCTATAATGATGTGGTTTAGTCGGTTTTCTCCCTAATTGTGTTTCCCACTTAAAAATACTTATCTTTTGTGTGTGTGATTTATTTTACTTTGTTAATTTGCATTGTTGATTAAGTGACTAATAATATTAGCTTAACAAGTTGAATTGAACACTAATTCACTCCCCCCTAAGTGTTCCAATTTCTAACAATTGGTATCAAAGTAGGCCCTGGTGTAGTGACTCTAACAGCTTAAGGGAGATCCAACAAATTCAACTATGACAAGTAGTCAAGCAGCTAGTGGCTTCTCTACGTCCAAAGAACCTTTGTTCAATGTGTCAACTCATGTCATTTGGATTGTCAGGATGAAAACCTATTTGATGGCACTTGGATTTGACATCTGGTAATCAATTGAAACTAGATACACAATTCCAACTACACCTCTTACAGACCAAGTAGGAAAAAGAGAAAGTGAAAACAATTCCAAAGCCATGAATGCAATTCTCTGTGGGCTGGAAGAGGCTCAATTTTTTAGTGATTCAATGCACTACAACTATAAAAATATGGGACAAGATGGAGAAAATTTATGAAGGAGATGTTACGGTAAAGAAGTCAAGTTAAAAACTTACTAAACATAGTTTGAAAGCATCAAAATGAAAGAAGGTGTGAATGTTTCTTCATATTTACAAATATTTGATGAAATCATTAATTATATTTGAGGCTTGGGAGAAAAGATAGAAGAGAGCATGATTTTGCAGAAGGTTCTAAAATCTTTGTCCTCATGATGTTAAAGTGTTAGTAGTAGAGGAAGATAAAGACTTAAAAACTCTGAAAATATATGAGCTTCATGGAATATTTAATGCATATGAAATGAGAGTCAGTGAATCAAAGTTATTAAAGAAGGAGGTAACTTTTAAAGTAGACAAAGAGTCCTAAGAAAATAACAAGGAAACTGATTTTGATATGGAAATAGATGATCACAAGATAGAAGTTATGTTTGTGAGGAAGTTAAAGAGAGGTTTAGGAAAATACAAAGGTAATCTCCCATTCAATTGCTTCATTTGTGGACAAGTTTTTCTTTTTTATTCTAAATGTCCTAACAAACACAAATAAGATGAGGAATAATCCCAACAACAGAAGAAGAAATTCAAGAAGAAAGGTGGGAAAAATAAGTACTTCAAAAATAAGAAAAAATTCTATACAAAATAAGGTTCAAGTTCCTCACAATCTAGTGACTCCAATAGCTCTGAAAGTGATGATGAAGGTATAAAATTTGAGACTCTATTTATTGCTATTGAAATATCTTATGCGAGAAATTCTAAAAGAAAATTTTAGACCTAGTATGATAGTTCAAATGATGAAGAAACTAAGGTAAATCTTGAGGCTGAATTAATAAGTTCCCTAGATGAAAGAAAACATCAAAATATGAGAAACCAAAAACTCAAAAATCATGATAAAGTAATATGAAGGGAAGATTAGACTTCTTGAAGAAAATATACAAAAGGAAACTCAAGAACATGAATAAATAATCAAGATGTTTAAAGCATAGGTAAAGTAAATTGAAGAGGATTTCAAGGTCAAAGAAGAAGATCATTTGAATCTCAAAATTGAGATAGTTTAGTTGGAAAAACAGTTAGATCATACCTCTGAAAATTTGAAAATGTACCATAAGTTTGAGAAGAACACTACTGATTTTAGTGATCTCTTGAGAAATAAAAAATATACAAATGGAAAAGTTGGTTTGGGATATGAAGAGAAGAAGGAAGATGAAAAATTATCAAGAAAGAAGATGGCTAAGACAAATGAAGAAATCCATAAAGTCAAGAGAGCTGATTTCAAGAAGAAATAGTATCTAAGGAGACACTATGCCATGAAGTATGCATATTTATTTTATGGATATTATTTTTCATGCAGTGAATTTGGTCACAATGTTGCAAAATGTAGGATGTATTCCAAAGGTTATGCTAGGCATATGAATTTTCATTATGCAAGAAATAAGGATGAATTGGTTTGTTATAACTATCAAAAGTATGATCATGTTGCCAAGTTTGTTATTAAAGACCTCAACAACTAAAAAGGAATATCTACAGAGTAAAATCAGATCCTACAGACACTAAAGAGAAAGGATTGATAGCTCAAACCATTTTTCATTAACATAGTGAAGAGATGGAGTGGTACATTGATAGTGGGTATTCTAGCCACATGAAAAGGAAAAAGAGAAAATTTATGTCCTTAGAGGAAAATTTGTCTAGGATAGTGATATTTGGGGACAACACATCAAAAAATATTGTTGTAAAAGGTAAGTTAAGTCTTGATAATGGAAAAAATATAACTAAAAATGTTTTAAATGTTGAAGGCTTAAAACACAACCTTCTAAGTGTCAGTAAAATGTGCAAACAAGGATACATTATTCTCTTTCATGATAAAGGTTATGACATAAGAAAAGAGAAAAAATGCAAGGTGGTAGGAAAACAAGAAGAACAAAAAATAACATGTATGTGGTTAAGGAAGTAAACAAATAAAAACGCTTCTCAAGAAAAGTAGATGAAATCTAGCTTTGGCACAGAAGAATGGGGCATCTAAATTTTGATAATCTTGTCAAAATTAGTTCTATGGGGTGTGTTAGAAATATGCCTAAGATCAGAAAACCGGATAATTAAACTTTTAAAGCATGCCTCTATGGGAAAATGTTTGGCCCCTATAATATTGACTAAGTACAAAACAGCGCATGGGCGTACTAGACCTAAGTTGAAGGGTGGGTGTGTAAGAAGAAGGCGTGTAAGGTAGGGTTCTAGTATGGTTTTAGAAGGAACCATGTTATGCATCGGTAGAACAAGGTCTCGGGACTTAGCCGTATTTGGTGTATTAGGAAGAACATGAGAAAATCTTGACCCGATTACACATTTGGAGTGGATAAGGTGCCATCCTGGTGGCAGGTTGGCCTAGGAAGGTATATTCCTTGTGATGGAGGGTTCTAGAAGACCATCATGGCAAGGAGTAGAGAGCTTCAGCTTGGAGGATATTTCTCCCATGGAGGACCACATCTAGACACTTGGCGATGGATCTAAAGCCTTAGAAAGGTGGTTTGGCCAAGATGAAAAAAAGAAGGGAGGAGGAGAGATCAATACATAGCGGAGCTCTGCAGAAATGCCACAAGGATTTATATTGTTTGGGTAGATAAAATATAGGGGAAGGATGCATCAAGGGGCTTGGGATTGTAAATTTTCTTCTTGAGAAGCTAAGGGATATAAATCTAGTTATGATGTATGACCTCATTCTGCCATACTGTGATGTTATGTAATGAATCTAATGGATGTAATGAGGTTACACACTTATTTGAATATGATCATTAATGATTCTTGTCCATCCTCATATCTTCATAGTTCTATATCATGTATGTTTATGAAATGAGTATGAATCCTTATGCATTTTCCTTTCTGTTTGATTTCAGTCCTATTCTATTAAAGTATCTTTCTATTTGGAATGACTACATTAGTCTAGAAGCTGTTCTGAGCTCTATGATGATAGCATGTCTCATCTCCACTCACTCTCTTTAAATTCCTATCATAGATGATGTTTCCCACTAAACTCGTATAAAGGAGAGACTCGGTGCCTTTGCGTGCCTCGGGTGAGTGCCCAGCGCCCGCTCAGTGATAGGCCGATGCACACGAGGTTCCCTTGTTCTTTGGTGGGTGTAAAAATGACTACATCTTGGTTTCTTTTCTGGGACCTCTTTTTGAAGTTGTAGTGGGAAACAAAATACATCATGATCTATAAAATGAGTGATGATAGAGCTTTTAAGTTTGGAAAGTGTTAAATCAGGTTTTAACAGCATGGAGGATGAATTTTCTCATAGATTTAGCAATGGACCTGATTTTGATGCACATAGATGGGTAGAAGAGAACCTCTACCATGATTTGTATGAAAAAAAATTCCATTGTTTCCTAGTAGAGCTATATGAATGGCTCTCGGCATATACATCTAGATTAAGTTGATATTATAGATCACACACGTGGACCCAAGAAGAGTACCAAAGGCTGCAAGATGCAGATCTGATGTGGACTCATTTTGTTGATCATTAGTGGAAAGGAGTTCTGACTAGCTACACCCTGGAATATGCTATTTCCACATATTCTTGTCCAGAAGTTACTGAGTTTGAGTTTCTATGGGAGCACAGAGGATCATTTCTACATGTTATCCCTCTAGCAATGAAGATCTTAATTGTTACCTTGATTTTAAAGGCATTTTCGATGGCCAACTAATCCGTTTTGAGCATTGGGAAAGGAAGCTAGGGTGGAGGAAGATGGCAGATATTGTGACTGAAAAAGAAAGGGAGGAGAGATGGCTCAAGTATAGTGAAGCACGTGAAAGGGAGATTGCTAAAAAATGTGAGGTTGTAAGTGTGATGGATATATGGAGGCAGATGTTGTGGGAAGGATTTGAGGTTCATGTAGAGGATGTGGAACTTGAGTAGTCTATGCTACCCCATCTTGGAAAGCACATAAGAGAGACCCCTTCGGATTCTAATGAGATTTCATCGCATGGAGAGATAAGAGTCGTTGGCACACATCTGAACCCACATAGTGACCAAACCCTGACACTTGGTTTTCTAGATCAAGGGAGGAGTATCGTTGACCTAGTTGGTACAGGTGGTGAAAGTAATAGATCTGTGCCCAGAAGATATAATTTTTCATTTCCTACTTCCATGGTTACACATACTATTTCAGTATTTGGAGGAATTTTTGGACAAGGAGAAAATACACAAGGCTTGGGTAACACATCGGGGAGTGACATGTGACACACATCTGGAAGTGGCACAATCTTGTAGACAGTTGGCACATATTTTAGTGGGACATTAGGGACACTAGGTGTGATCGCTTTAGGCCCATTACTGACTACTGGTGGATCTAAAGGTAGAACTGGTGGATCTGAAGGCACAGGAAATGGTGGATCTAGTGGATCTAGTGGGGGAGGAAACATCAGAGGAATTCAAGGGACTAGATCACAAGGACAATGGCCTCAGCCACCTCCTCAAGTCTTATTTGAGATGTTTTTAAATTTACCCGATTACAAGGGTATTGAATATGTTGTGGAGCATGTTCACAAGTGTGAGTTGATATGGTGCACAAAGGGTATCATAACCCCAAAACGGAAGGTCAGTCAATTTGCAACAATGTTGCAAGGGCACGTGCATATCTAGTATATGAAGTATGAACCCCATAAGATGGTGGTAGATTACACTACATTGAAAAACACCTTCTTAGTAGAATTCCACATCCCTGAGTTTGAATAGAAGAGAATCAACTCCCTTAAGGAGATTCAACATGGAATGGCAGAGAGTGTACGGGAGTATGACGCATGGTTTAAGACTCTCCTGTCAAAGTTTTCATATGACATTCACCCTTCAAAGCATGCTCAATGGTTTTTTAGAGGGTTGATAACCCCATTTAGAAGAGCTTTATCTCATAAAACTTTCACATACCCACGCAAGGCGTTAGAAGCTTCCCTATGCACTGAAACTGTTTGGAGCGTTGACACTGGTGTTAGCCTATTCTGGAAGCTCAAATCATTGCTATGGCTAAGAAGCTAGAAAATTTTTCTGTGAACTCAGTTCATGAGACTCGTAGTGGAATGTGGTGTAAAGATTGTGAAGTAGAGGGGCATACCAAGGATAGTTTCCCCAAAATATAGTCTGCATTGTCACAATAGAGTATGAGAGTTATCATGGGGACCATGATGTGAGTAGATGTCCCTTTCTACAGTGCACAATTAGAAAGAATTCATCTTACTACTATAAGATCTACAACCCATGATACCAATGATTGTCATCTTATTAACCAGATCCATGAGGCCATTGATCATGGTGTGTGCCAAAATAACATTGACAGTAGTTCTAAGGGTGATGATCACAGTTACGAGGAGTGAGCAGATGGAGGCGCGCATGGAAGGGGATTTCGTGGAGGATTTTGTGGTCATGGTAACCGTGGAGGAAGAAGTGAGTTCCCATAGGGAACATGTTATAATTATGGGTCTAGAGACCACTACAAGTGTGAGTTCTCAGACTTATTATAGTGCTCATTGTGTAGGAAGAAGCACAAGTACGAGGAGCTCCTTGAGTTGTTTGAGCACATGAATCAACAACACCGAAAAGAAAAGGGAACTATAATGGTAAGCATTAAGAAGGCTGACACACAATGGATGCCACGAGTGACACTTGATGCAGGCTTGGAACTTGTTTTGGTAACAACAAGAGTTGAGGCCGCATGTGGAAAGTAAATGTCAAGGCAGAAGAACTTAGTTTCAAGGGAAGAAGTGGTACATGGGAAGTACCCATACCTTGTCCATTAGAAGGAGGTATATCAAGAAACCATGGATGTCATTCAGAGTTTACAAGGATAAATCCAATGTCTAAAAGAGTAGTCCAGGAAGGAGGAGCAAAGAAGGAAGATCGAGGCACCAAAGAATGACCTATATGAGGTCAAGGAAGTATGTAAAATGCTAAGGAAAGAGAATAGTATTCCCTTGCTAGGGCCATGGTGGAGAGAGAAGGTACCATGCACCGGTGAAGAGCGAGAGAGGTAGGTCTTGCATGAAAACCTTCCCCCTCACATCCTTAACTATGATAAAGAGATCATGTTAAATGTGGTCGTGGATGGATGGCTCCTTAGTAATATCCTCATTGACATAGGTGCGGAGGTTAATGTTCTCACCTTGGATGCATGGCATCAGATGGGAAGACCTACATTATAGCCATCTTTGAATGTGTTGTATATGGTGAAAAAAATTAGGGAAATTCCTATAGGAGTCTTAAAGGATGCAATTATCACCATTTAGGGGGATAATTTTACTGGGGACTTCAAAGTCTTTGCCCTTGCTGAGTTAGACAATTTTTCAATATTACTTGGGAACCCATAGTGCTATAAGAACAATGTGGATCTTCAATTCAATAAGGGATACATAAGCTTTGAAAATAAGGAGGAACAGGTCATCATACCCTTGGCTGATGGAAAATCAACACCCTATACTGAAACTTTGGGACAAGAGGTCTTGGATAGAATATATGTGCACTAAATTAGGGATCTAGAGGTCATCCATCCCAAAGAAGGAGTTATCCAGTTTGAAGATGGTCGGTCCTTAAGTGACACCACTAGTATAGCATGTGATAATTGGGTGCATGGGACCTATGAGTTAATCAGATGGCATTTGAGAGGATCGGTGACAAAGGTGACAAAGGCATGTATGGTCTAAAGCCTAAGTAGAAAGAAGCTACCTAAGTATTCAAGAGGAGCCTTCCTTAAGATATTTTTGTAGGAGATGGAAGCTCAGTTGAAGAAGGAGAATGAATGAAGAGGGATGTTAAGCTATGTTCTACTCAAAACTATTGTGCATTGGTGGGCAACACATCGGGATAACCTCTTGGAATGGTGCGAGGTGAGAATTGCCTTCTCCATAAGGTTTTACAGGAGTAACGCAACCACGACTATAAAAGAACCATGGTAAAGAGACCTCTTCCTTCCATATTGAAGCATGTGAGATAGCCTGGGTAGGAAGTGGAAAAGAATTACCACCTTTATTATGGGTTCACAAGTTGTATTCCACCCTACAAGGTTGTGTGCGCATATGATACATTCATGCTGAGACACACTGCGAGAAAAGAAATTGGCAAGACTTAGCAGCTGATCTCATTCAAATATTAGAGTATCAAAGTACAAAACCCTTGGTGGATAATGTGTTACAAGTTGTCAAGTGCATTACCATTATGGATAGTGTCATGGTAGAAGATAGGATACTAGACTTTCTAGGTGATCCTGGCATAGAGTCGTGCATTGAGGAAGAAGAAATAGAAGAGATACAGTTTGAACATGCATGTATAGAGAAAGAAAAGGGAAAGATGGTGTATGTTATTGATGGAGAAGAAGCAGAAAACTTGGATGTTGACCATTCTGTAGGGACGTGTGAGGTGTTAGATAGTTCTGATGAATGGGCACGCACCTATAATGAACCTTTAAAGACAAAGAATGTTAACATCATCTCAGGAGTAGAACCCAAGGAGGCAATCATTAGAGACTATTGGTCTGAGAAAGAAGTCTCTAAGATCATTGATATTTTACGTGAGTTTAAGGATTTATTCCCATGCCGGTATCATGAACTAAAAGGCATTCACCATTGCTTGAGGGAAATTATATCTAAGTTGAAGGAGGGTGCGCACCTAGTTTGGAAGAGACCATACCGGATGAATCCTAACCTGCGCTTGAAGGTCAAGGAAGAAATAGATAAGATGATAACATTAGGCATCATTGAAGTTGTTGAAGAGTCAGAGTGGATAAGTCCAATGGTAATTAGCATCAAGAAGGATGGAAGGATAAGGATCTGTGTTGATTATAGAGACCTGAATGTAGTGTGTATCATTAATCCATTCCCAACCCCATTTACTGAAGAGATCTTAGGAGTGGCAGGACACGAGGTATATTCTTTCACAGATGGATTCTCATGCTATCACCAGGTAAGGATCGCGAAAGAGGACTAGAGGAAGATGATTTTTTCCACTAAGTGGGGAAGTTTTCACTGTATAGTCATGCCTTTTGGGTTGAAGAATGTGCCTGCTATGTTCTCGCACATTGTGGTATAAGCTTTCCTGGACTTCATCCATAAATTTATTCAAGTCTACCTAGATGATTGGACAGTATATAGATTGGTGAGGGACCATTGTGACAACTTAAGGTTAATGTTTGAAAGATGTCAGTAGTTGAGGATATCCGTAAATATTAAGAAATGTGTCTTTTCTGCCCCGTTTGGAACATTATTGGGACACATCATATGTAAGGAAGGCCTACTAGTAGATCCCACAAAATTTGTAGTAATTATGGGATTGAGGGAGCCTACTAGTCAAAGCAAAGTGCACAGATTTCTTGGGAATATGGGGTACTACAGGAAGTTCATCAAGGGGTATGCCAAGATTACACTACCTTTAGAAGAGTTTCTTAAGTATAAAAGTGCCTTTCATTAGGGAGAGGCGCAACAAAAGGAATTTGACACTTTAAAGGATAGGCTTATTACCGTGCCCATACTATGATTCCCCTCTTGGAATAATCCATTCCATGTTCATGTTGATGCCTCAGGAACCGCCATTGGAGAATTACTTTCACAGCCTAACGAAGGGATTGTTGATCATCCTTTGTGCTTTGCAAGCAGGAAGTTAACACCAACAGAGTAGAATTTTACTACAACTGAGCACGAGGCATTGTCAATGATCTACTCACTTCACAAGTTTAGAAAATATTTTCTAGCAACTTCATTTATATTTTACACTGACCATATGGCATTGAAATATTTAGTGAACAAGCCCATTTTACAAGGGTGCATATATCGGTGGGTAATATTGTTCCAAGAATTCGAGTTCATGGTGGTTGTCAAACTAGGAAAAAATAATTCCGGACCTAATCATTTTTCTAGAATCGATTCAAGGGAGGACACAAAAAGCATTGAGGATACCATGCCAGATGCATAACTATTTAGGTTGCAGTGTGCATCCTCAGATTAAGAAGATGTTTCAGTATTTCTCAATATAGGTATAACGCCAAAAGGGATGAAGGAATTGGATTAAAATCAGTTAGTTATACGCTCTGCACCCTAAATGTTGATTAGTAGGGATTTATACAAACTAGGATATGATGAGAATCTACGCTGGTGTGTGCTAGAACATTAGTGCCTAGCCATAATAGAAGAAGCACACAGAGGTAGTGTAGGTGGGCACTATGCAGGCAATGCCACAACATGTAAGATATTAATGGTCAAATTATGGTGGAAGACCCTATATCAATACTACAAGGAATATTACAAGGTATGTGACCATTTTCAGTGCATTGGAAAACCAAGGCAAAGAGATGAAATGCCTTTGTGCCCTATTCCCAGTGCCAAGCCATTCCAAAAGTGGGCTATAGACTTCATAGGACATATTGCACCATCCACGTGTAGGACTGGATCACGATATATAATCACTTACACATATTACTTAACAAGGTGGGCAGAAGCAGCACCCACAAAGGATTGTACAATAGCTACTGCAGCAAGATTCCTATGGGAAAACATTATTACAAGCTATGGATGCCCTTTGAGTTTAACTAGTGATAAGGGTACACACTGCTTGAATGAGATAGTAAGGATTCTGTTAGTAGAAATCATGGTGGCTCATCACAATAATACCCCTTACCATCCACAAGAAAATGGAACTGCATAGGCATTTGTCAAAATACTTAGTCACACGTTGACTAAGATCTATGATATTGGTAAACAGGATTGGGATGAAAAAGTATCAGTCGTTCTTTGGGCATATATGACAACCTACAAGAGGTTAAATAAAGCCACACCATTCCAATTGGTGTTTGGTATGGAGCCTATCCTACCAGTTGAATTCATGTTACCTTATCTGCATACAGCGTGCGCAGGAGGATTAGATGATGAACAAGCGCTGGAGGAAAGAATATACAAATTAATGAAGCTGGATGAGAGATGATCATTAGCTAGGTGGAGTCAAAGGACTGAAAAAGTAAAACAAAAGGCATGGCATGATCATCACATTAAGAATAAGAAGTTTGAGGTTGGGTAGATGGTATTACTATATGATTCAAAGTTTATGCACCATCCTTAGAAGTTAAAATTTCATTGGTTGGGCCCCTACATCATCTCGTACATCTTTGATTCAGGTGCATGCCAGTTACAAGCACTAGATGGGATGAAGTTTCCTGGACACTTCAATGGAAGTAGATTGAAGCCCTACTATAAATAAGTCTTCTTAGTATTTGTAAATAAGGCATTATTTCCAGTTATATTAGGATTTCCTTTAGTGCATTTTATTTTCTTGTGTTTCCCTTTCTCGTTGTTGTTTTGTGTTGCACCTTGGGTGCCAGTAACCTCTTTCATTTTTTGAAGGTTGTGAATGCACAGAGGACCGCACATCATTTTAGTGTGGGGTAGAATAATGTGGAGGAAAGTGCAAAGTGTGAAGAACCAAGAATTGAGTTAGAAATCCTAGTTGGATGGCCCTGGGAAAGGAATTACATGAAAGGAAAGGTGAAAAAGGATGGTCGGTGTCAGGGTAAGGCTACATTGTGGATCCACATACAAGAGATGAAGAAGTGCAAAAGAAACACAAGGTAGGTGAGAGAAAAAAAAATCATGATGGAAGTACCTTCGGCGCTGGTGACACGTGCACAAGATTCTCCTATCAAGATGGATGTGTTGGGTGCCACAAGGTTGGGGGATTGTCCATGTAAGGATTGGATGCATGAGTTAAAGCACTAAATTCAAGTTTTGTTGAAAAAGTCACATTAAGTGTTGAAGTATGGTGGTAGGTAAGGTAGCATTTAATGTTGAAAAGTGGTAAAAACTATTAACAAAAGGTTAGACACTTCATTATTTACATTGTGAATATAAAGAAGGAAGAGATTTTGTGAACTAAGGTTTCCATAGTTGATCCGTGTGAAGAAAAATTAGAGAAATTTAACCGTCAGTGACTAGTTTGGATTTGCAAACTAGAAGGGAAATAGTTCATGGGCATATAGAGATTTGGGGAGAAGCGTCATCTTGTGAAGGAGATATTCCTATGAGGGTTTGGTAGCTAGGGCACAATTTGAAAAGGAGATTCTTCACAAGTTTGAGATCTAAACTTGGAAAGGGTAGAGAAGCAGAGAAAGAGAAGTTTAAATGCAAAGATAACCTACACAATGGCACCCAAGAAACTAGATGTAACACCTAAGAAGGGAAAAGGAAATGGCAAGGGAAAACAACAAGAAACCACCGCAAGTACCAATGAAGAATGGTATGCAAAAATGTAGTGCCTAGATGGGGTTTTTCTTGGAAAGGAGTGGGAGTCCCATTTAAGAAATATGACAGTAAGTGATTATAACCATTACACAAACACAAATGAAAAAGAAATGGCACTGGAGTTAGTGCACTTGACAAACAAGAGGACACCAAAAGGATTACCCATTTATAGCGATGAAGTAAAAGTGAAGTTGGATAAGGTGGGATTAATGCAACTCTATGAGTTTCCCTACTTTGGAAGCCTGAGTGCCTCTATCAATGGCTGATGTTACGTGTACACGAAGATCACTTTCACTTCGTGGGGTGCAAGATGCGCATAACTTCTCAACTGATTTTAAAATTCATAGGTCTCATATGTGAAGGAGAAGATATAAAGGATGACTTATGCAACAAATAAGCCATCAAAGAAACCGTTGCCGCATATGCATACAAGAAGGGGTCAAGGTACTTTGATATTACAGATATCCAAGACCCGATGATGATAATGGTCGCACGCCTAGTAACAAAACTTAATGACCAAGAGAGGTGGACACAAGTGAAAAAATCATGGCTCAGTGTTTGCAGAAGGATATCAGAGGGTTCCATTTACAATTTGTCTGCGTACATCACAGATGAGATCATCAGTAGCACGTAGGAGGGTGACAAGATACTTTTCAACAATGTCCTCTTAATTATTGTTTTTTCAAAGATTGGAGGGCCATATGTGGTAGATAAGTTCATGTGGGAGTACCCAGAGGAAGACCCCTCACCCAAAAAGAGATTCAAAAAATACACTTGCGATAGCATGATGACCATTCACAAGGCAGGTCTTAAGAAATGGTATACGTGCTTGAGGAATGCATTTGGGGTAGAGTGGAGGATCCTAGAACAACTGCCAAAGCTCACAGAGGGAGAAGTTGAGTTCACAGTATACCAACACTTATACATTGGAAGATTTATGTTGGTTGATGAAAGTATGAGCCCATGGTGTCAACTTCCATTTTCCTTCACCACTCAGTACTTCTAAGAGGGGGTAAACAGATTCAAGGAATCCAAGAAGCTGAAGTTTAACCTTATAAGTATGGATCGGGACCACAGGGAGATGCGCAAGACGTTGGTCTACCCCAACAAGCGTGTGTACATGGAAAAGTATGTGTTGCATGAAGTTCAGATGATGAAACCCCTGATTCTGCCTATTGCAGGGAGGTTCGCGACGCGTGTATACCTTTCAATAAGTCCCAAGTTTGAGAAGGGTGCTTATCTTGAGAATAAGATAACTATACCTAAAGACTTAACAGGTAGAAGGAAGACCACACCCAATAAAAAGGAGATGGAAGAGATAAGGAAAAATACACCAAGTTTCCAAGATACTCAAGCAGTGGGTGCCCTGGGAACAAGCACTGGAACAAGTACTTACACATGCAGGAAGAGGTCCCTAGTCAGAGAGAATGTGCCAAAACAACAAAATCTTATCACAAAGGAGAAATCACCAGAGGAGGAAGAAGAGAAAGCAAAATCTCCTATACTAGAGACTCTAGTTAAGAAGAAATAAAAGGTGATGGATGAAGCTGATTCGGAGGAAACAAAGAGATTGGAGAATTTCAGGGGTCGATGAAGAAGATGAACTTGAGGGGGACCAAGAACCACTTGTTTTTAGTGTGCACAATTCAGAAGAAGAAGGAAAATGGGAGAATAATGACTATCACTTTGTGTAAAGGAAGGGCATCCAGGAGGAGGGTCCCCAGGACATGGGAGGAGGTGAAGAGGTTAGAACAAAGGGTTAGAGGACTCCAAGCCTCACTAAGGATGAAGTAAACGAGGTGGAAGAAAGAGAAGCAATGAAAATCATTGAGGCCTTGGTAGAACAATAATTGGAGTGCAGAAATGATATACTGATGAATGAAGATAAGGAAGAAAGCATAGGGAAATATCACGGTAGTGCAGGAGACCCTAGTCTATTGGTAACTGTTCTTAAGGGAATGTGCACAAGGGGAAAGAACATGGAGATCCAGGGGCCAAGAATGAGATACATTGATGATCCAAACAAGGTGTTGCATGCGCGATTCCAAAGCATATTCCCCACAGATCAACTCTTGGTAATGAATTTGTTTGATGAAGAAGGTGCATACCCTCAAATAAGCAAAATGATTTCATGGGAAATTGAGTCCCACATGGATGAGCCATAGTTCAAGTTAAGATAAGGGGAACTAACGAAGATGCCTGATTCAAAAGGAGACAACCCCTTAGTGAGCGCTCAACATATTTTGGATGAACAATTCTACGATGTGTTGAACAAGGTCTTGGTTAAACTAAAAGCCAGGTTATTTGAAAGGAATGACAGAGTAAAATTTCTAGAAGCAGAGATAGAAAATAGGGAAGAAGAGCTAGATGAGAGATCAAAGAACTAAAATGTGAACTAAGGGAAGAAAAGGTAAGGGTGCGTGAAGTATATAAGAAGGTAGAATCCATCACAAATGCCATTGTTTTGAAGCATTTGGACCTAGCACCACTACGCAAAAGTATGGATCTTCCCTTGAGTTCCTTGAAGACATAACACGCATCCTCACCATGGAAGGAAACCTCTGGCCTTAGAATCCGCGGAAGAAGTAGCAATGTGCATGGAGAAGGAGGACAAACTGAAGGTTGTAGCAATCATTTTTTAGTACAGTAAGGTTATTCCTAATGTGAAAATTGTTACCCATATTGTTGAGGCTGCGTATGATGATTGCGCAGACAGAGATAAAGTGGTGAGCATTCTAGTCGCCACTCATGAGGTAGAGCTCAAGGAATTCCAAGAAAAGAACAAAGGAAATAGATCATAGCGGGAGAGGATCCTAGCCAAGGTCGAGAAGAAGTCAGAATCTATTGAAAACCGGCTGAAGGAGTTGTACCCACATATAAAAAGAAGGATGGATGCACTTAAGGACATGGGAAAGGAATTGGAAGGAATCGTTGAAAAATTGAACTCTTAAGGAAATATACTGAGCTTTGAGGAGGTAAGAACTTTAGTTGGAGACCTCTGCTAGAGGGCACAAAATGAAGTCAATTCTTGGAACAATTTGGAGGCCGACTTGCAAAAATATTTTTCTATCTTATTGCAGTAATGACAACACTTTCCCATTCTTTCATTTTTCCCAATTCTTCATTCCCTTATTCTTTTTCCAAGATGTTAAGTCTATTGTAATTCTTTCTTTGAAGAAGTTTTCCCATGGGCGGAGAACATGTAAAGTGTGGGGTGATTTTGGGCTCCTAAAATATTGACTAAGTAAAAAAAGGCGCACGGGTGCATAATGCCTAAGTTGAAGGGTGGGAGCGCAAGAAGAAGGCACGCAAGGCAGTGTTCTAGGAGGGTTTTAGAAGAAACCATATTACACGTCAGAAGAACAAGGTCTCGGTACTTAGCTGTATTTGGCATATCAATAAGAACACGAGAAAAGTGTGACCCGGCTGCACATGCGTAGTGGATAAGGTGTCAACCTGGCAATAGGTTGGTCTAGGAAGGAATATGCCCTACGATGGCGGGTTCTAGAAGACCATCATGGCAAGGAGTGGAGAGATCAGGCATAGAAGATATTTCTCCCATAGAGGACCACATTTGGACACTTGGCGATGGATCTGAATCCTTAGAAAGGTGGTTTGGTAGTTCAAGGGCCCTATAAATACAAGCGCCCACAAGATGAAAAAAAGAAGGGAGGAGGAGAGATCAATAGAGAGTGGAGCTTTGCAGAAACACTGCGAGGATTTATATTGGGCTGGGTAGATAAAATATAGGAGAAGGATGCATCAAGGGGCTTGGGATTGTAAATTTTCTTCTTGAAAATCTTAGGGATATAAATCCAGTTATGATGTATGACCTCGGTCTGCCAGACTGTGATGTTCTGTAATGAATATAATAGATGTAATGAGGTTACCAAATTATTTGAATATGATCATTAATGATTCTGGTCCACCCTCATATCTTCATATTTATGTTTCATGTATTTTTATGAAATGATTATGAATCCTTATGCATTTTCCTTTCTGTTTGATTTCAGTCCTATTATGTTAAAGTATCTTTATGTTTGGAATGATTGCATTAGTCTAGAATCTGTTTTGAGATCTATGATGATTGTATGTCTCATCTCCAATCACTCTCTTTAAATTCCTATCATAGATGATGTTTCCCACTAAAATCACATAAAGGAGAGACTCAGTGCCTGCGCATGCCTCGGGTGAGCGCCCAACACCTACTGAGTGATAGGCTGGTGCACGTGGGGTTCCCTTGTTCTTTGGTGGGTGTAAAACTGACTACAGAAACAAACAAAGAGAAGTTTCAAAATCAAAGAATAATCCACCACATAGCCTTTAGATTTGATTCATACAGACTTTGTGGGACCAACTAGAACTGAAAACATACAATGAGATAATTACTTTATGTTTTTGGTTGATGATTTCAGCAAGATGACATGGGTTGCATTTATCAAAGAAAAATAAGAGTTTATGGAAATATTTAAATCTTTTAAATCTCTTGTTGAAAATGAAAATAATTGCAAAATAAAGAGATTAAGGAATAATAGATGAGGATAATTTTGTTCAGCTGATTTTGATGGATTTTGTGAGCCTTATGGGATAGGAAGACAATCTTTATTTGCAAGAACACCTCAAAAAATTGGGTGGTTGAAAGAAAGAATAAAACAATGCAGGAGATGGTGAGCACCATGCTAAATGAGGTGAAATTATCTAATGGGCACTTGAGAGAAGTAGTGGGTACAACAGTGTACATACTAAAGAATTTAAACAACAAGAAGACACTGTATGAGTTGTGGAAAGGTAGACCTAAAATGCAAAGCATCTCAGAGTATTTGGAAGAAAATGCTACAACAAGAGATATGCATAAAATCCAGGTAAATTTGAATATAGATGTGATGAAGGTATCTTTTTAGGATACTCAACTATTAGTTCAGATTATAGGTGCTATAATAAGAGCCAAAACAAAATAGTTGAAAGAAAAAATATTGTATTGGATGAATCATGCCCAAATAAAATGAAAATTCAGCCTAATTAAACTCCACAAGCTGCTAAAGATCAGAATGAAGAAGAAATTTTAGAAGTTGAACCTAAAGAAGAGAGTTCAAAAGAAGAGATACCTAACACCAAAGAACCTTCCATGAAAGTCAAAAGAGATCATCCTTCAAGATAAATCATAGGAAACAAAGAGACAAGTGTTCAAAAAGGAGGAGACTAAAAAATATTCAAAATCAAGAAGATATGGCTTTTTTATCTAAGATAGAACCAAAGAATGTAATGGAGACAAATAAGGATAAACACTGGATAAAATAAATGAATGAAGAGATGGACCGAATTGAGAAAAATGAAATATGGGAGTTGGTACCTAGGAAAAAATATAATAATGTCATTAAAACCAAATGGATCTTCAAGAACAAATTGAATGAAACAAAAGAGGTTATAAGAAATAAAGCAAGGCTGGTTTGTAACGGCTATGCACAGGTGGACGGAGTAGATTTTGATGAAACCTTTGCTCCCATGACTAGGATGGAAGCCATTAGACTCTTCTTAACATATGAATCTCATAAAGGATTCAAATTATATCAAATAGGTGTGAAAACATCCTTTCTTAATGGGAACCTGAATGAAGAGGTTTATATAGAACAACCAGATGGTTTTACTATTACTCATGATTTAGACTATGTGTGTAGGCTAAAAAAGGAATTATATGGGCTAAAACAAGCACCCAGAGCCTAGTATAGTGGGTTGG
Organism: Taxus chinensis; assembly: GCA_019776745.2. Taxonomy (NCBI): domain Eukaryota; kingdom Viridiplantae; phylum Streptophyta; class Pinopsida; order Cupressales; family Taxaceae; genus Taxus; species Taxus chinensis. The sequence continues at coordinate 245,870,637 of CM034154.1, read as the reverse complement.
ATAAGTATCTAATTGATTAAGGATTCAAGAAAGGTGTAGTACGTAGTAATTTGTACATTAAGGAAGAAAAGGAGCACATGTTGATTGTGGTTGTGTATATTGATGACATCATATTTAGAAGTAATAATGAAAGCATGTCACATATCTTCTCTGAGGTTATGAAAAAGAAATTTGAAATGTGTATGTTAGGAGAGCTTTCATTTTTCTTGGGACTTCAAATTCTTTAGAATAAGGAAGGAATATTCATTTCACAAAAAAAGTATGTTAAGGAGATACTAAAGAGATTTCAGAATGATGATTGCAAACCAGTTAGTACTTCTATGAGTATGGGTTGTAAAATTAGTAGAGAAGATGATTCAATAAAGGTAAAGCAGACCTTATACATATCTATGATAGGTATCCTTTTGTAATCCACAACATCAAAACCTACCATTATGCAGGAAGTTGGTTTAGTAGGAATATTTCAAGAGGATCAAAGGGAAACTCATCTTTTAACAGTGAAAATAATATTTAGGTATCTCATGGGAATAATAGATTATGGTCTTTGTCATCCAAGGTGTGATGAATTTGAGATTAAGACATTCACATATGCAGATTGGGTAATAACTTGGATGACATAAAAAATGCAATAGGTGGAGATTTCTTTGTTGGTAAATGTCTTGTCTCTTGGTTAAGTAAGAAACAATCTCTTGTAGCTCTCTCCACTTGTGAAGATGCATATGTGGTAGCATATATTTATTGCACTCAAATTATGTGGCTGAAGAAAACACTTGAAGATTACAAAGTTGAATGTGAAGAGCCAGTTCTCTTGTATTGTGGCAGTACAAGTGCCATCAGTGTTTCAAAGAACCCAGTGCTGCATTAAAAGAAAAAGCATATACCTATCAAGTATCATTTTCTAAGAGAATAGGTGAATGAGAAGAAAATAAAGCTTGATCATGTATCAACAAAATAAGAGATGGATGATATAATGACAAATCCTTTGCCTAGAGCTAGTTTTGAGAAATTAAGGCATAAATTGGGGGTAAATTGAGCCCCTAAAAGTCACTAAATATCTCAGAAGGAAAGGGGGAACAACCGATGTGTTGAAGTTTCTCTAAGAGGGATATTTTTGAGTCCAGACATGGGGAGTTGCTTTTCCAATTCCAATCACAAATAAAGTGGTCAAGTAAAGACAATTGAAGAAGGATGATTTTTCATATTTATGCCTTAGAAGGAAGGATGTATGTGTTGAATAGAATAAGAAATGCAACAAATTTGTACCCCTTCAGACATGAGAACAACACTTTCCCATGGTGAGTACATGTAAGGTATGATGAATACTCTATTTTTTCAAAAATAATCTTGTTTCAGGGTCTGAAAATGTTAGCATACCAGTTTCCTATCAAGTTTTAGTGTGTTGCCATAAATGACAGAGGGGGAGATTGTTACCCCCTGTTGCATCGGTGGTAATTGGAATTGATTTCAATGGTATAAATGGAAAAATGGAGAGTTCAAGAACATGCATATCATGTGGTATTCAATGGTGTTTAGTGGTTCCATGTGGTGTCAGGTAGATACAAGCAAGTTGCAATTAACACTAGGTCATTTCGGCCTATCTTTGGTGCTTAATGAGGTGTGAAGAGTTAGTTCATGTCATAAAAATATTATGTGAGGATTTTAGGAGTCTAGGAATGTTTTATAGAGAATGTGTGAGCATCAAAAAGGTGTATTTTAGATCCTCAAGGCAAATTTTAAAATTTCATCAAAGTTGTCTTTACGAATAGACTGTATTTTCTAAGGTAAATGGGATTAGTTAGAGATTCATAGGAAAACCCATGGCTGACCAAAACATGGAATGTGTAGAGGAATTTCTTTTAGTGCTCCATGTCAAATTTCATCAGATTCTGAAATGGAGATTTTGAGTTATTTAAGTTTGTTCTAAAACTGCCCTATTGAAAAATTAATTCTGAGGTTTCTACCTTCTTAGCACTAAAAAAAAAATATAGTGCCTTCTTTGGATAAATCATAGAAGGAATTTTTTCAGAAGACTCTAGGATTGAGAAATTTCAAAAGGTTTTAGGATAATTGGATATGTTTCAAGAAAGTTATGAGCATTTTACAGACAGGCTTATTCTTCCTCCTGACACGTGTCTTGAGTTATCAAGGGAAAGTTGAGTTGCTTTATCATTTAATCATTTATTTGAGTGTTGAATGCTACTAGGTCTCTCTAATTACCACTTCAAGTTCAGATGATGTCAAGTATAGGGTGTCAAAGTGAGATTCTCAGTTAAATCATTCAGTAGTCATGGAATGACAAGCTTGCTCTAGCAAAGTTTGACTGGTACAGTCTTGTACAAGACCAAATAGTGATGAAATGTTTACAAAAAGTAATAAAACCTTACTCATAAGTAAATTTCAAGTTGTTTGATAAGTTGAAGTGGTTATTTTAGTAAAGGTCAAGGTGTGAAGTCCTCTTTGTCATGCTGCCCTAGAGAGTAAAACAAAGAAACTTTGATAATTTTCTTGATGAGTGCTTTGTTTTGAGGTGTTTAAGTTCATTCTATTGCTCTTGATAAATTTTTACCAAAATGTATGGATCCTTTGGCCAAAATGTTGAAGGTTTTAGTATTCTTTGCTTGGTTGTAAAGGTTTTGAAGGTAATCTCATAGCTTAAGCATGCCAAACCAATGTAATTGGTTGTTTCAATATTGTTTGCAAGCTATCATGTGGTCTAGAAACTCATGGAAGATATGGATCTATTTCAAAGTCATTCACAAGACTCACAGGTGAAAATTCAAACTGAGATACCCTTACCATTGCTTTTTTTCATGGGGTAAGTGCACAAAGATGGGGGGCCAAAAAGCGAACAAAAATCTATTTTTGGCAATTGTTGCCATAACGAACTCGTGTTACGTCTCGGGCATGTTTTAATGTGAAAAGGCAATTTGGGGCTCAGGTTATAATGTGAGAACATTTAGGGTTGGATTTTCCAACCTTGAACATGCTCGCATTTTGGCTATAATAAAAAACAGTCAAAACTCGATAGTTATTCATTTGTAAAAAAAAAAAACAAAGGTAGCCAAAATGTGAACGAGGAAAGACACACTCGTGTTTTAGAGAATTTTGCATCCTCGACACTGCGGGCAAGTTGAATCAATGATGGGGAAGAGTGAAGAAGGTCATTCAATATTGATTTTGGTTTTTTCCTTTGTAAATTTTATTTTTTAGATAATTGTTGATCTGTTATTTTTTTCATTTTTAGATGTTTCTTTCCCTCCAAATCAATCCCATCATCTAGTCCCAAATGAAGAGGAACAAAAACACATCCCTAGAACACCCCCTTCTATTTCTAGGCATCCTCCTAACACCCAACAACAAATTTTGGGGGAAATTACAAACCAAAAATTACAAATTCAGGGTTTAATAGAAACTTTAAACAACCCTAATTCCATGAATCCTCACTGTCAAACCCTATCCGCATCATTAGGATAATTGCTCTCTAATATTGACAATGTGGTAGGACAAATTAACACATGGGATAGTTTCAAAAAAATTGATGTAATTTTTATTCAGATAAGTTGTCCTATGATGCGGTGAAAAAGAAAAAAATCACAAAGGAAAAATTGTGTGCATTATTTACAGAACCCAAAACTAAAGCACCATTATGATTGGATCGTAGAAGATTCCCCATACACTAGTGAAATCACAAGGGGATTAAAAACAATTTTTGGGATAGGTGGCGGATGGTTTTTGACCTACCACCTTGTAATAATTTTGAGGTGCCCCAATATTTCTTAAGGAAACTCTATTGCAAGTTCATTCTCAATGAAATACCTAACTATAATGACATTATATATTTTTAAGGCTGAGGCCAAGGCTCTGCATAGGATAGTGCGAGGGCACATTGTTTACAGAACCATCCAGCTAGACCCATTATTCACCCTCCTTTTCAGCATGTTTTAGTCCCTTCTATTGTGATGGAGATAGTGGAGGTTCAGACCCTTGACTCCATTAGATCATTGACTCATTCACTGCTTCATCATGGCACTTATCTCTCCTAGGGTGATGAGGTTGGTCCTTCTAGGGAGAACACATCATATACTATAGAGTGTCATGCTTGTGGGGGTATAGACACGTATGTGGTTGATGTAGCGATGCAAAGCATAGTGAGACAAATCCACAATCTCTCTAGATAGATCCACAACCTCGTGATGCAGCTCCAAAGCATCATGGGGCAACTCCACAGGCTAAGCAGGTTGCCCGATTGGAGGAAGCAAATCATGATTTTCTGTTGTAGAATATTATCATCACAGATTTTATACTAGATTCAACATTTGGTATTGAAATTTAGGTAATTTTACATGAAATTAGTTGCAATAGAATATATATTTTGTACAAAATCTTATAATAAACCATGAATTGTCAAGACCGGATTCCAGATTGCAGCCCCAGTTGTCTGACATTTAACGAATGAATATGAGGCATAGCTTCGAGTCAATGTGGCGGTTTTATAGTGTAGGAGATATACAAGTCTGCAAGTTCTTGTCCTAATGAAACTACCATTTTTGAACATATGCATTTCCTGGAAAAGTTAAAGAAGAGAAAATATTTGTGACAGTGCGAGTAAGGCCTTTAAACAGAAAAGAATTGGCTCACAAAGATGAGTCATCTTGGGACTGCAAAAATGACCATATATTAATCTTTAAGCATGGTTCTCATGCGTATAACTTTGGTAAGAAAAGGTTTAGGACAAAATAATTTGAAATCGATCACCCATGTTCTCTTCCACATTTTGGTTATTTTTGTTTTAGTAGATTCGAGCAATTTTTTTGGTAATGTCAGTCAGATTTAAGGCTTATAATTGTAAATTTTTTTGTGTAGATAGGTTTTTTGGTCGTTCTTGTCCAACAGAGCACGTGTACGAGGAAGGATCCAAAGATGTGGCTTTATCTGCTTTGAATGACATAAATGGAAGGAAACATTTTCTTTGTTCTTCTAAAATGTTTATTTAGCATTAGGTTTTCTGGCATTATGTCTTCTGCTATACGATTTTGTTTCTTCAGAGTATTTGGTGGCTTTTTATTTTAGCTCTGTATCACTGGGTTGTCGATGCTTTAGGGACCCACTTTTCTTCTGTTTCATGGTCCATTCTGGGTGCCACCATACATGAATGCGTAAGTTAAACTAAATTTCAATATAATTGCATATGGTAAATGTGATGCTTTAAACTCCTCTACATACCATGTGTCCTCTAGTTTGTTTTCCTGCCTTTTATTTTTATGTAGACACTATTTTTGTAACATGGAGAGAGGCCCCCATATCAATAAATAGATCTCTAACCCATTCCTACCAGGATAGCCACCCATGAAAAAATGAAAATAAGGAACTTTGAAGTTGAAACTGATCACATTCTGTGTTTCATTCTACCGGTAGTAAAGGTGGGATTTGACAGAGAAATCCAATTTGTATAAATCTTAGGGGATCTCTGAACCGATGCTCAATAAGCCGAGATATTATTGTAATGCTGCCAAACATATAATTGTTGGGCTCAAGTTGACTGCCTGGTGATTTACATTAGCAAGAAATTCTTGAGGATTATCTTTGTACCATGTACCTGGAGCCAGGCTTGGATTTTGCAAGGTGTTTAGACGTTTTTAGTCATTTTAGATGTCAAAATACAGCCACTTTTAAAATATGACCGTCATGATTGACATGCAAAAATATATTTTAAACGTCAAAATGACATGTATATTACAAATTTAACCATCAATATATATATGTGTGTGTGTGTGTGTGTATAATAATTAAGAAAGTTAATAAATTTATTTTATTTTATTTTTTGAGATTCGTGAAAAATACAATATAAATAAAAATAGAAATTTTCATATATAAATTAAATAAAAATAATAAAATCTTAATATCTTATTAATGATTATGAAATAGAAACATCTATTAATTTTGATTTTCAATTAGTTTTGTTTGATTTCCATTTTTATTTTTATTTGATTTTTTGTTTTACTTTTTCTATTGATTTTTTATTTGTAATTGTTTGTTTTATTGTTATTTGTTTGATTTTTTACAAATAAAGATTGGAAACTGCAATTATTGCAATAAATGTGAAATTTGAGAACTTGGATGTAAGAAGATAGCACTCATTTTATAATTATTTATTTCAATTTAATTTTAGAAAGTTATATAAATTTATTGTTTCAATCTTATGGATGTAAAATTTTACTTTATTTTTGTATTTTATAATAGTTATTATAAAATAAATTTGACTTGCATATTATATTTTGAACTTCAAATGACATCCATATAATTTTTTAGACCGTCAAAGAAAATTATTGTGACATGTAACATTGGACGTCAAAATCCAGCACTGCCTGGAGCTGCAGGAGACTGTCTGATAATTTCTTAACTTGGTGTGGTGAATTTTTTTAAATCATAGTTTCCAGCCTTCTCACGTATAAATTTTTGAACTAATTTAGAATTACATTTATATTACATGAGGATGTTTGTGTAATAGAGTTTTTATTCCGCCTCACATCTTGCCTCAAAACGAGGACATAACCATTAATGTTTTTTAAGGAAATAAATCAAATTTGTTTCCCATTCTAAACATATCATTTTTAGATTGATATTTTCTAATAGTATCAATAACGGAAAGTTGTCCTTCCATTTGCAAACTAGTTTGACCGAGTCTTAAAATTCTAAGGTAAGTTTTTCTAGAAGAGGAGAATAATCTGCACAATCAACAATTGTTGATAGAATTCATTCATATCCAAACACACGATCTGCAGCTTCCAATGAAAAATACACATGAATTGATAACATCTTTCGATGACTAAAATAGGTGAAAGAATAAATTTGGGTAACCAACATAAAAATTTACATTGCATAATTTATTAGGACTCAGGACAAAATAGTGTCTTCACGTGGATAACATCATATTTCAGAAATTAATTAATATCCAGAGAAGCTTTTGATTTTCACACCCATAACAATGTAGTAGATTCCTTAATATGATGCCTCTATAAATCATCTTTAATGACCGACTCACAATGTGGCTCCCGTAGGTTAAAACAAAATTACCTTGGCACTTAAAATGTGCCCCTGGTTACCAATACTTCTCAAAATATGGAAATGATTATTCTATTGAACCAAATATTCACATTGAGGGATGGATTTAAAAAAGAAAATCGGCTACTTCATTAAAATAGAAATCTACTCCGTGGCTTATTTGTCTATGAATTCTCTTCGCTGAAGTCTTCAGATTTTAATTTTTTTAACAAGTTGCACTTGCCCATAAGCAACTTTCAATTACACTGGTTTTTTGTTTCAACAAATTTTCTCATCCTAGGCTTTCCCCGTAGCATCTTTGGGTGGTCAGATGCCAAAATGAGTGATATTTTACTGCGAAAGAGAGAAAGCTGGAAGGATGGTTTACCTCACCTTTTCCACAAGAATATGAAATTATTTTGCATAATCCGTAATCCTCCAAGATTCTTTTAGCCTTTCCCCTTTGCAAAGCATGAGTTTTTGACTTCAGAATTCAGAGGCTTTTGAGGGACCATACACGAAACCTACGGCTATTTGGTTCCGTAATGGCTAAACCAAATCTTCAATTTCTGACAGCATAAATGTCTACAACTTCAATTTTGTAATTGCTTCAGCAGTATATGCCTTTCATGGACTTATTTTTAAGTTTTTAATAACTTTAAAAATTGCAAACCTTTCAAGTCTAGATACTTGAAAATGTGGAAACAACTTTAGTTTTATAGAAAATTGTTCATGGTTTATGATTTTATTACAATAACTAAATTACAATCTTTGTTGAACTAAGTACCAAATTTATCTACATAATTACTCATTAATTAAGTTTGGACACTAATAAACCTTGATAAATGAAGGCACAAAACCTTTCAATTAAAAATATTCTTAAGTTATTTGTTTAGAATGGGTAAATGCCCATTTTAAATTATCTTAGACAATATTGTTCTAATATTATCTCTATAAAGTGTAAACTTTTTTTTGTTTTTGATAAAAAGAGTTTTCT